>JAWNLC010000831.1:8815000-9065000 GCA_035041535.1 Drosophila cognata
CTCATGGAACTTTCTGCTTTAGGAACAGGCTGAAAAGTGGAATCTTAAGATTAAGAGAGCGAGAGAGAGAGAAAGAGGGAGGAAGAGAGGAAGAGAGTTGGAAAAGAGAGATAACTTTATCTTTAACATTATAATTATATTATATATATGTCTTAGCCAATGACCATAGCAATAAATATCGATAAATATCGTTTACTGAAATTTGGAAGTTTGTTAAATTTGTAATATATATGCATATGAATTATATATATATTAATATATATGTGCCTAACTCTCTTTCCCGCTCACTCTCTTCAGTTTCTGGTTCGCTTGTTCTTTCACGCACTTGCATTGCTCTCATTTTCATCGATATATTTTTGCCATAATGTAAATATTTAAATTCACACATATTTTCTCCTTGTACACACACACACACATACACCACACCACACACTCGCTCCCTTACTCTTGCCGTATCACACAAAAACTCCCTATCTCTCTCTCTCTCTCTCTCTAACTCTGTTTATCTCATACTCTGTGTGTCTCTTTCTCTTTCGCTGCCGTACATTTTGTGTGTGTGTTTTTTTTGGCACATAACGGGCTTTGCTTTTAAGTGGCAACTACTAATAACAATTATGCGTTAATTGCAGACCAACAACAACAACAGCAGCAGCAGCAGCAGCAGCAGCAACAACAACATCTATCCCTTTTTATGGCAAAACAACAACAGGTCAACAGCTGACTACAAAGACAATAAAACCGACACAGATTCCAAGCTACCAGCAGCAACAGCAGCAACAGCAACAACAGCAGCAGCAGCAGCAGCAACAACAGTTGCTGCGAGGACCGCAGTATTTCATGCAATCAGCCACACAACTACCTCAACAACAACAGCATCAGCAGCACCAACAACAACAACAACAACCAACAGCAATATCATCAACGGCAATAACAACATTCAACTATTTGAGCAGCGGTGGCAGCAACAGCAACAGCAGCAGCAGCGCCAGTGCGAGTCCAATCTCGCCACCGGGTGGCAGCAACAGCAACAACAACATCAACAGCGACAACAACATCAATAAGCTCTATCGCAAATCGCCATTTATGCAACGTAAATTGAGCAACGGTTCGCACTACAAATACTGCGATGAGAGCCCCAAAAAGGAATCGGTTTTCAGCAGCATTGGTTTGTTCACTTGACCCCTTTACCCCGCCATTATAGAACTTCTACTAACTCTCTTATCTCTTTGCTGGTATAGGTCAATCGATTCTACGCAATTTGACCACATCGCCCTTCAGCCAAAAGAAACATCAGTCAATTGTAACAACCGCAACAACACCAATACAAACAAAGGCCACGACACCAATTGAAACAATGACACCAACACTAACAGCAACAACAACAACATCACTGCCGCATAGTAAGCAACAAACACCTACTGAGAAGTGGCGTTTGCCAGCAGCAGCAGCAACAGCAGCAGGAGAAACAAAAACAACACCAGCAACAGCAGCAGCAACAAGAACACCGGATACAATGTTGCAAACGTTTTACGACACCTGTGATAGTAGTAAAATTGTAAATGTCGCCACTGAGTTGAGCTTGCCGCTGATAACAGAGCCAACGATAGCAACGGCCACAGCAACAACATTGGAGCTGAACACCCAACAGCAGCTGCAACACCAACAGCAGCAACAGCAACGACTGCAACCAGGCAATCAGAGTCCCATAGGTGAGCGGAGCAAGAGGGATATTGCAGCCACTTGCAGCCAACTTTTAGAAAAGAGTTCAACTTTCAAATGCATTCCTAGGCTCAACAATCAGATTAGTTCATTCTGTTACTAGATATGTACTCCCTGGCTTAACTGAATTTACGATCATCGATACCAACGAACTGTCCATCTGTCTGTCTCAGGGATTTTCAAATGAGAATAGAAGTTCTCGTATACAGATCAAGTTTATTTTATTTTATCAATAATAAGCACAATTGTACAGATGTAGCCTTTCAATTTATATATTTTGTATATACCCAGACATAATATTGATCAACTGTACAAATTTCCTTAAGTTTGGATAAGAATCTCAGATGGTCTACTATATGGGTGCTCTCGACTTAGAATGAATTCCCACTAGGACGATTGCGAAACTTGACACAATGGCTTCAAAGTTGTTCAAATATGATTAAAATAAATAAATAATTGAAACGCAAACAAGTATTCAGCAGATCATTAAACGAAATTCCTAAAACAGGACCAAAATTTTCATATAAATGCAAACAAAAATAATTCGATTAATTATTTTAAAAAAATAATTCAGGTTTAATCTTGATATATTTATCCTAAAATATTATTTGAATAATATAATTATATAGCTGAAGGCCACAGTATTGTTCAGTTTATAAGTGCAATTATAATAATAATAATAATATTTAATTATAATTTACCATATTAACAACTAAATAATTGCAATCATCTCTTTCATCCTTTTTGCAGTTCTGCAACGCTTTTATCATCAACAGAATCAGTTGCGTGAAAAGGAGGCTGCCGAGCGGCAACATCAGCAACATTATCAACAGCAGCAGCAGCAACAACATCAGCAACATTATCAACAGCAGCAGCATCAACAACATGTCCAGCAGCAACATCATCAACAGCAGCAGCAACAGCAACAGCAGCAACATCAGTCACATCATTATCATTATCATCAGGCGCCCGCGTTACGTCCGTCGCCCGGCACTAGCACGAATCCGTTTCACAGCAATTATGTGCCGCCTCCCACGTGCGCCGCGTCCCCCTCCCACTCCAACATGTGTTCTGCTGCATCGTCGTCGTCGCACTCGCACTCCACTTCTAGTCAATCGTCTACGCAGTCGACTTGCTCGCAAATTGCAATTGCAGCATCATCAACAGGAGCAACAGCAGCAACAAATGCAACAACTGCAACATTCCCACCGCCAGCCGCTGGACACTTTGGTGTGGGCAATGCAACACAATTGCAATATCAACCGTTGCCGCTTACGCCAACAACAACAACAACAGCAACAACATCTCCAGCAGTAGCAGCAGCAGCAACAATTGAGAATAGTCCATTTGGCAACCAGCCTGGCAGAGCAGCAGCGGACCAAATGCAATTGGATTATGCTCCAGCAACTGTTGGTGTCGGTGCTCCTGGTGCGTCTGGAGGAACTGGAACCTCATCCGTGCTGACGGGCAGCAAGCTGAGCAAGTTGTATGCACGGCGCCAGCTGCTCGGCCAGACAACACCAAACAGCGGTGGCAGCAGCAGCAGCAGCAGCTCCAATCCGGATGCCAGGGAGCAGCTGGTCTATTCCAGCAATGCCGAATCGGGTAAGTGTTGCTAAAGTACTCCATATATATATATATATATATATATATATATATGTTATGATCTGTTCTGTTCTGCTTTGTGATACCCTTGCAGAGAAAACAGTTGAATAATAATAAGTTTTTCTTCTGATCTATTCTGGATCAGCAAATAGTCCGTCTGTCTACATCTATGCAAACCTAATCTCAATTTTGATATCGGAGCAACATATCTGCCATGGCAACTATTGCTCCTTGGTTGAGTTCTTGCACGAATTATTTTTGTTTGAATTTTATCCAATTGTATTGTGATATGATAACGTAGACGTGTCTAACCCCATTTACTATATATATTTCTCATTCAGATCAATAGCCGATAGTCAATATAGCCATGTCCGTCTGTCCTCATTTTGTGTGCCCAATTTTTTGAACAAGTTTCTTTAATCAGAAAACCAAAAAAATGAAATTTGGAATGAATAAAAAACTCGAGAAAAAGAACGAATAAAAATCAGAATATTACTTTGAATAACTTTTGAGTATAACAATTTGTTATTATTGCGATTCTTTTTCTGCAAGGGTATTGACACTTCGGCGTGCCGAAGCTTTCGCTTTTCTTTCGAATTCAATTTGATTTTTGCTATTGCATTTTTTGCATTTGCGTACGCTTTTTATGGCTCTCGACTAATTCTTTGCATTGTGCTTGTGCTCTCTTCTTTTTTATTTTCCGTTTCGTGTGCTATTTTTTTTCTTTGTGTACACATACTGCACACACACACACACACACACACACACACCGCACACACATTCACACACACATTCACACACGCAAACGCACGCACGCTCGCACCATATTCTATTGCACTGCATCAAACACTCAATCATCATCAATCAATCAGGCTGGTTCCATACACTCGCTGGCGCGATGAAGCGACAATTTGCGACCTATGTTAAAACCCAATTGAATTCCACAGCGACGATTACGTCACCAGTCTCAAATGGCATTAATGAGCAGCTAAATCTTAACCTCAATCTCAATCTAAATCTGGAGACGGCGCTGGCGCCTCAACCACAGCAACAGCAACAGCAACAACAACAGCAACAGCAGCAACCACCACCAGCACCGCCAACTTATCGCAGCATTAGTCTTAACAATGGAAGCAGCACAGGGAAATCATATTATTATCGGACACTCTCCGCCGCCAGCAGCAGCAGCAGCCATAGCTACAATACCAGCCAAAGCACCTCACCCACCACAGAGCCACTAGCGGGCAGTGGTGGTCCAGGTGGTGCAGCTAGTCACGGTGCTGTCAGCAGCGGCTTTTTGCGTCGCTATGCAAGCAGTGGTGGTGTTGGTGGTGGTGGAGGAGGAGGAGGAGGAGGTGGAGGTGGAGGTGGAGTTGGAGTTGGTAGCGGGGGCAGCAATAGCACACCACCCAGTCCGCATTTGCTTGCGGGTCTGGATCGTCGACATCGTAGTCCGGATCCGCCGCCGCGCTACAATCGCGGACAATCGCCGCTGCTGCTGCGCAAGAATCTGCTTGAGCTGAGTGGACAAGCCTCGGGCTCACCGATGCTCCAGAGACGGTGAGTTTAATATGGATGACGGACAGTGGACAGTGGACAGCGGACAGTGGACAGCTACCTATCTCTATCGGAAATTGCAATTTACCTAAATATGTAGTTTGAGGTATGCAGAAAAAATTACACACAAAAATGTGACTCAATTTAATTAAATTTTGAGCTCGAGAAGTTCGAAACATATTCAATATTTATTCGAGAACCCATATACCAAATTTGAAGTCCTTGGCAGTCTGACAGCCTCGGAGCTTGTCTGCATAGGCTCGGCTTTTGCAGAATATATATAATTTAGGGGCTCATTCCTTGAGAGGAGAAGACTAAAATTTCCTGGCAGACTTATCAGCACTCTCCGATATGCAGCCAAGGCAACTAGCTGGGTCCCATCCAATTTACGGGCTGAATATGGTGCCTCATATCGGATGCTTGGCGCAGGATTAGGTAAAATGAATGGGGCTTAATTCAATTGCCAAATATGACACAAGTGGGTCGACGGGGGTTACTAGTCCAACCCTAACCTAAGCGATGCTTCCTTCTGTTATTAATGCGTTTCCCCGTTTTACATTTACAGATATGTGTCAGCATCGCCGCCGTTGCCGCCGCCACGTCGTGGATCGGAGAGCGTGCCCGGCTCCCCGCAGCACTTTCGCACCCGCATCCATTACACTCCCGAGCCGCAGAGACGCATCTATCGGACAATAGATCAATGAGTAGCGCTGCAAATTATGGTCATGTGATGTTGGTATGGCTTCGATGATGTTGCCCCCGATGAGGCGGCACTCGACTTGTGATGCCGCAGACAACCCACTTCCAACAACAACAACAACAAGAAACAGCAACAACAACAACAAGAGCAACAACAAGAAACAGCAATAACAACAACAACAACAAGAAACAGCAACAACAACAACAACAACAGCAAACGAAAGTGTTCAAATGTCTTATAACGTATAAGTTAGTGTCGTAGCTAGGTCTTGCGTCTTCTAAACATAATTCAAACAGATCACAAAACGTGCCCCGGTTTTTTTTTGGTTGTATTAGTTCATGTGTATGTCTGTGTATGTGTGTGTGTGCGTGCGAGAGTGTGTGTGTGTGTGTGTGTCTGTATATAAAATTGTTATTCAACAAAAGAGATAATCAAAACTAGGAGAAAACTCAAGTTAAAAATTGTAACTGCATTAAAGCCATAACCAGTTTATATTCTATATATATACATATATGTATATATATATATATATAAAATCAAGTGAACGATCTAATAGCCAAAATCATAACAATTATTAAACACAGTGCAATTTATATTTATTTATATACACACACCTATATATATATGTAAATATATATATATAATTAGTTAATTATTTATGTCGAACAGCCAATATAAACCATTGTTTGTTTTCGTTTTCAAACAGACACAGGGTCTGGAATGCTCTTCACGAATGCGCCTCGTCCTCTGCTCCTCCTCCACGATCGATCAATTTGCGCTTCAGCTCCTTCTTGGCTGCGATCCGAGCACTGCGACGTGTCGTGGCGATTACAATTTCTCCATTTTCGATTATTTCTTCGTCAATAGTATTTGTCGGCTGATCGTTTACATTCTCCAATTCGAAATTCTTTCCAATATATTTTATAAATAATTTACTACATTTTTTTTGTAAGAAAGCAAACATACTTCACAGTTGGCTCTAATATTGTATATATAATATATATATATGTTCAATTTTTTATACTATTGTAATGTATAATTGTTTGTTTTGTTATAAATAGAAAGAAGTTCCTTACAACAAATACAAATACCCATACAAAAGTAAAAACTCTAAATGACCATGTATGTGTGTGTAGATGTGTATGTGTGTGTAGATGTGTATGCATCTTTGTGCGTGTGTGCGTGTGTGTCTGTGTCTGTGTGCAGCTTAGCGACCTCAATGTTTTGTTCCTGCGTGTGCATAACAAATTTAACGAGTAAATTATTTAATTATGTATTCCCAAAAACAAAACAAAGCAAAACGAAATGAAACAAAACTTGTACTACAAATATATAAAATTGTATATAAAGAAAACATGTACATGTATGTATATACATGTTATATTTATATGTATGTATGGCGTGCAAAAAAGAGTATGTTGCATTTGCTGTTTGTAAATTAAAACAAAACAAAAATCAATTTAATTTGTAATTTTTTCTGTTTGCTCTTTGTTGTTCATGTAGTAATCAAAACTCTAAAAGGAAAATTGGAAAAAAAAAACAAAACATTTATTTGTATGTTAATTTATTGAAAACGGAAAAGCAACAAGTATAAAAAATAATAATTAAATGATCCATTTCGACTGATTTATGTGTTAAAGTTTAAGCTTTGGACTATATACTTATGTGTGTATATATGTATATGGTATAAATATGCATCAGTCTGTACTTCCACTTTTAGTTCTACCATATACATATGTATATATATACTACATATACCACATATGCACGTGTGTATGTGTATTAATATTGTAAAAATTATATAAATGAGCGTTGCGAGCATTAAATAAAATAAAATCAACAAAACAAATGTAAACTCTTATGAATACCAATAATAATTATAATAAATATAATAATTATAATACATAATTCAACAAATTCAATAAAATATAAAAATTGATCTAAAAACCCTCAATACAAAAATATGAATTGCGTTTGATTTATTTCCGTGTCCGGCAATTGATGTCTGAACTTAAGGTCGATCCATTTGGGCATATGAAATTCGATGCGATGATGAAATTCAGAGTCCAGTTTAATTTTTCGTTCCATTATAAGTTGTGCTATTCGAAACTTATGCAACTCTACCTTTAATTGCGATCGATTCTGAAAATGCCACGAATTGAAAACAGAATTTGATTTTTGCGTCAAACGTTTTATTTTAAATACATCGCCTTCCACAAGTCGTTTACAATTGTTTATATCCATCATATCATATAGCCTTAAATAAAATGTCAAAAAAAATCGAATTTTGTACACGCAAAAAATATTTGCCGAAAATTGCAATAAGAACCAACATATATATAACCATTTTAGGTAATAATTATATAAATACATATATAAATTGTAGGTTTAATTATCCAATTATTGGGCTATATGAGCTGAGGCCAACTTGGAATTACCGCGAATAAATATGTATATAAGTATATTGTATATAGTAAACATTTACATCAAAAAGGTAATACATAGATATATAATTTGATCAGTTTAGATGCTGTCTTATCGTGTATAGAGTAAATATGTATGTGTGTATATATATGTGTATACTTAGTTTCAAACATAGTGGTCCAGGGACAATACATATATTCTCTTATATGGTTGGTCGCAATCCAACCCGGACCCCGAACCACTCACAATCGGCATATTGTTATTGTTATGTATCGCATGTATATAGTATATTGATGTTGTATAAGTTATGTAAAATCGTCATGAGGTTTTAATTTTTTTTTAAAAATTTTTTTTATATATGTTTTATTTCTGTAGCCTGTTTTAGCAAATTACAACATTCATTTTAGTTAGTTTAATTAATTTCATTTCTGTATGCTTTAAGATCGATTTTTGTTCGGTTTTCGATTTTGCAATATTGTGTGGTTATTGTATTGTAAGTATTACGAGTAGATGATCTCAAAAGGAGTAACGCGGCATTTAGTAAAACACGGAGATATTTTTTTTGCTTTTTTCAAATACTTTTTTTCCATCAAAAATTCTTTTACTGCATGTCCTGTCTGTTCCTGTTGCTAATTTCTGCATGTCTAAATCGACGTCGAATATTCCCAAATTCCACAAATTTTCTGGTTTACCGTTGAGCTAATGCAAAGTTTGTGATTATTGTTGACTCAATTCTATTTGTATTCTTGCTGGTGTCGATAATATCTCCAGAAATGCATTTCATATATCGTGTATCGGAATAAAGTTCAAATACCCCCTTCAAAAATATAGTAGCAAGATATTCACATTGTCATTATATCGTTGTAGAGGTTATTGTAAATATATATAAATATCACGATATTTGAAATACATTAAAGAATATTTTGGATTAGTCAGTATACCTATTTTATTTTGAATTTTGTACAAGTGTGGCTTGCAAATCTCAAGAAACAACTCCATAATGAATGGAGAACAAAATTGAATCTTCGAATTTTGATTAGACTCAATCTTAACTAAATAATGTAATGTGTTCAAATTTCTATTTACGCCAAATGTAATTAGATACGAAGTGGATTCTGTATGTTTTCTATAAAAGTTCGACTTTACATGTTTGCATACTCCTTAAGCTTTTGATAGAAAGGGCATGCCGATCTTCGTCAATTCCGAAGTAATTCTTGTTTGACATCCAGAGTTAATATGGTATGGGTGTACTCTAAGTACAAACACTTAGAAACACTTGTTACAATTATGCAAAATGTTGTATATTGTTGTATTTAATATGTCTACTATGTTTTGTATGTAAATATTTCCATCAAGAGCTAATGTACTGAATGTACTCAAATATGCTTTCTGTAACTGTTTGTGTATTTTGTAAATATATGTTTTCCGATTGCATTCGGTTTGAAAATGT
Source organism: Drosophila cognata (assembly GCA_035041535.1). NCBI lineage: Eukaryota > Metazoa > Arthropoda > Insecta > Diptera > Drosophilidae > Drosophila > Drosophila cognata. The sequence continues at coordinate 8,824,456 of JAWNLC010000831.1, forward strand.
TGAACAGGTTATCTATGACTCCAAAGTTAGCTGTTTAATCTTATGTTCTATTTCACATGAATTCACTATATCATATTTTATTATTCAAATTACCTTATTGCCAGTGCAACAGTTCCATTTCCCAAGTTGTTTGCCACCATGTACTATTTTCAATGATTAACACTTAATGTGTTGCCACCAATAGAAAAATGCTCCATTTATCAAAGTACACTTTCAACTGTTGCAAAAGGTCGGTTCAAAAAAAAAAAATGTATCTTTATCTTTCCATTTCCATTTTGCAATGTTTTTCATTTAAATATAGTTTTAACTGTTTCATTTGCTATGCTTCAACTCAACTGTTTTTGTTTGTTTTTTGATTTTATTTAGATTTTGGATTACTTGTATTTAAATAGCTGTTCTATTAACTAGCAATAAATTGTTTTCAATTTTAATTAAACTGTATTTTCCAGTGTTGACTAATTCATCTGTTGCCATTCCTGTTTCTTTGTGTATCCGTTCCAATATTCTAAAAATTGCATTGATTCAACTGTGTCATATGTCTATAGTCTCACACTGTATTTTTGGGTTGTTCGTTTTTTTCTTAGTTTTTTTAAGTAGTTCTTAACATCAATTCTGATTTAATTAAATTGAAATATATTTTCCAGTGCTGAGTGTTGTTCACCTTTTGTAAATTGTGTGTCCCATGTTCATTCAACTCTCCCATTTCTAGCCTTCTCTAGTTCCATTCCATTGGTTGCCTCTCCACACATGGTTTGTTTTTGTTTTCGTTATTGTTTTTGTTTTTTGGAATAACTGGTATATTGTGGTTAATTGGTATATTTCACAGGTTTAATATCGCACTTTTGACTAATTCACCTGTTTTATTCACGATTTCAATTGGTTGATTAAATATTACATTCACTTATATTGACTATTTGATTTTGCATTAATGCAACTTTTCGCACACTGAAAGCTGATTTTTTATTATTTTTTTATGCTGCGTATCTTATTGTGTGTTGGATTATGGATAAGTGTTTATAAGCATATATATGTATATATATATATATGGATAATAGAAGCACATACATACATGTAAATATGTGTAAATGTATGCATCTATTATAAAGATGTTATCAATTTTGGCATTTATTGTTTTTAATTTTGTTTGAAATTTTGATCCTTTTTTTTTGAAACCCTTTTAAAAATGCTGCCGTTTTCGTTACGTTTTCAGAATTTACTATTGTTGATCCAACACATATACATATACAGACATGCATACATATATTTATAATGTACTGTAGTTTTCATTTACTACTACAACTATTTCTATTGTTAGTACAACACACAAGTTGTCCGAAAATGAACTCACTGCATGTGAATTTGCTGCCGTTAGGCAGATCTCGCCTACTTCTTTTGAACATTCTTTTGGGGGTCAAGTGTTATCGTCTATCGATATTTTCTTTCAAATGTAAGACAAAATGTTGAACCGTATGTCAAAATTGACCAGGCATATTAATGTGGACCCATTTAGGGTATTTGGTTTTTCAGCTACAACTAGCAGTTATCGAGGCTTTCGCTCATTAATCGATTAATCGAATTAACATCTACTCAACTAACATGTAGTCTAACACCAATATGTGAGTTTAACTGCTATTTAACTGCTAGCACAAGTATAATTTTTGATTATTCTATTTTGTTCTCTCTTTTTTTCTTGAGTTAATTATTTCTGTATAATTTAGTTGTTTCAGTTTGTGAGCAAGCAATTGGATTTGGATTTGGATTGAATTGGATTATTTTGCGGGCAAGCATTTATTTTAAGCAGTTTGACTATTACTTCAAGAGCAAGCGATTGGAATATTGCATTTTTTGTTTGTTGGCATAACAAGCGATTAAGTGTTTTTTTTCTTTGTATTTTAGTTTTTTTTTGTGTTTGTTGGTTATATTTTGGTTATGTGTATACATCGATATTATAATGCAAGTTAGTTAGTTTTGCATCGTGTCAATTGTATGGTGGTAGGCTGTATAGTTACAGATAAACTTGTAGATAATGTATATACTTATATAACTGGCTCTCTTGCTAATAAGCAAGCATATTTATATACATACACATATATGTCATTTTTTGCTTTGATTTTTGTTTTTGTTTTTTATATATTGTAAAAAAAAATGCCAGCACCACAGTCAGCTTTGTAATATATGTACATTTAAATATAAATAAATGTATGTAATGTTTACATACAGTTTTTTTTTTGTTTTTTTTCTTGTTTAGTTTATGCTTTGGGTTAGATTTGTTAAGGATTTGATAACCCGTTTAAAACGTGTTTTAAAAAATTTCTTAACATTTGTCTTAAGTCTTTGTTTTACATCAAAAAGCGTTTTTTTTTTTTGTCTTTTATTATTTGTATTATTATTTTGGATTTGCTGTTTTGGGGTTTTCCAAAAATGTAATGCCACAAACTTTGTTTATTATTATGCAAATGTCAAAACTCACTTCCTCTATCTCGCTTTCTCGCAGCTAGCTATCTCTTTCTCCGGCATTCGCTTGTGGTGCTTAGCTTAGTTACAATATGCTATATATATATATATATGTATATTTATATATATATGTGTATGTATATAATATGATTAATCAAATTTAATACTTGTAGAAACTGCTTTTTAGCATTTCTTTTTTTAAGTTTCGCCTCGCCTTTCGTTTCGGTATTTTTTCTCTTCAAATTGTTGGTTTGCTTTTTGTCATCGCAGGGTGAATGTAAGAGCTAAAAATGTTAGCGTCGATTTGGATTGTTTCAATTTTAGTTTTCTTTAATCAAAGCGTTATTTTTTTCATTTTGATTTTTATTTTTATTTTTTTTGTCTTGTCTGGGTTTTGGTTTTTGGTCCACTGCCGCCGTCGCTGCTGCCGCTGGCGCCATCGGCAGCCCAACGCTTGCGTCTGGCCTCCTTGGCCGCCTGCATTTGGGCGGCGACGCGACTAGTGCTGGGCGCCAATTCAAAATTGGCATACAGCTCAACTTCCTCATCGGCGGCGTCGCGTGTCTGTAGTTGGAGTTGCTGCAACTGTTGCAACTGTTGCAGTTGCAGTTGCTGCTGCTGCTGCTGCTGTTGTTGCTGCTGCTGCTGCTCGAGAGCAACGGCAACGGAGGCCATGGCATAGGCGCGTGCATCCAACTGAATGCTAATCTTGCCCATGGCGCCAGCGACACAATATGTGGGTGTTGATGTAAAGCCGGTGTTGTTGTTGTTGTTGTAGGTTGTTGTTGTTGTTGTTCTTGTTGTGGTTCTTGTTGTTGTTGTTGTTGTTGTTGATGTTGTGCTTGTGATTGTGGTTGTGATTGATATTGTTGTTGCAAAGTCCGATCTGGTTGTGTTTGTTGTATTATCCGCGGTGGTTGCGACAGTGGTTTGGGCTAGCGAGAGCGACTGCTGCTGCTGTTGCTGCTCCAAATCGAAGCTCACAATCTTACTGTCTCATCCACCCCGATGGACTTGCACGGTGGCCTCGGCGGACTCCTGCTGTCGCAACTGCTGACGGTACACATCCAGTTCAGGCATCCGATAGGTGCCCAGATTCACCTGCACCATCAGCGTCTCCATGATTCGTTCGTTTTTCATCGACTTGGAGGGCAGGACGACGGTCAACAGTTCACTTGGCGAGATGCGGCACAGGTTTAGGTCACGAGTCAAACGCTCCATGATGCACTCGAACTCGAATTGTGTATCCTTGTTGGGATGATTCTTGAGCTTGGCAACCTTGTGACGCGCCCACGCGAGCATCGCCTCGAATTTACGTATCTCGGGCGTTTGCAGCTCACGGCACATGATCATCTGGACCATCGACTCGGACAGATGTAGGAATTCCGGGCATTTGAACAGGGCATGCGCCTTGCTCTCCACAAAGGACAGTATCATGTTGACCAGCTCGGAGGCGGATGTGTAGCGCCAGTAGTAGTTCTCCAGCGAAATCAGCATCGGGCAGACGACCTCAATGCGCAAAAACTGCTTGCAATGATGGAAACATGCCTGCAGCAATTCCGGTAAATCATAGTGCTCTGCGGCGCAGAGTAGACCTGGATGAAGATATTTGAATTTGCGTTATTTCATTTTGTGTTTGAATATTGATGATATTTAGAAACTCCTTTTGAAATACACTTTTACTTTCAGCAGATTAGCCTACTTCAAGATACTATATGGACTCATAATATCAACTCTTGAAAATGGTTCTTAAAAATAAAATATTCAATTTCTTTGTTGGATACGGTTCTGAATTTGAATCAGGTTTTAAAACCTGTTTGACACCCCGACCCCGAAAGGGTTAATAATCGAGGAAGCCGAATTAGATATTGTTTTTACATAAAGTAACAGGGTAAATTTTAGTCGAGCATTCTGAATTCGTATTTTGGTTTTTTTTTTTTTTGCACATTTCTCACCTGGTATTGAGACACAGGTTAGTGGACAGGTGCCCGTATGCAGATAGTCGAGCAGCACCCGAAACGTATCCGGATCGAATTCGATGATGTTGAATTCGGTTTGGGCCAGTTTGGCCCGGTCCACTTTTTGGGCATCGGCACAGACGGAGAGACGGGGTACGGCCAATTGGTTGCTGCCCGGCTTATCTTTATCCTTGTCTTTGCTATCTCTGTCTGTTAGGTTTGGAAATTTTTGTTGTTTTTTTTTTCGGTTTCGGTTTTTATTTGTGTTTGTGTTGGTAATCGGTTTTTGGTGGTGTTTCGTTGTGGGGTAAAAGTTGGTTCGCGAAATTCATAAATTAAATGGAAATCAAATTCAAAAGTACAAATTCAAATTGCGAAATAAAATAATTGCGGTCAGTTTGAAAGGTAGAGTTTTATTTATTTTTGTATTATTCGCACGGTAAATAATAACAAAAAAAGAAAAACAAACAAAAATTTGAATTTTGTTGGAGAGGCGAGGGACGGACGGTGGGGGCGGGCGGGTGTGTGGTTGGTGAGAGGCAAAGTGGCGGTTAGACAGGCGCGTGAGATGAGAAAATGTTGTTTTTAATTTGGTTTACCAATTTGATGAATATTTTTGTTGTTGTTGATTAAGTAAAGAAATCAAATGCCATTTTTAAATATGCATAGAGAAAGAGAAAAGAGAGAGAGAGAGAGAGAGAGAGAGAGAGAGAGAGAGAGTAGAAAGATGACAACAGTTGCAGCGTGGTGAATTATGCAAATGTGATAGCAATAAATTTGTTTAAAATATGGTAAGCATTGTAATAGCGAAAAATGGAGTGATAGTGATTAGAATAAATAGCAGTTGTGCAAAATGATTAGTTTAAATTTAGTTGGGGATAGTTGGTGAGCACCAGAATAAGAGTGTACCAATAATGTTGGGTCAGAGATTTGTAGTTGCGAAACATTTAAGGAGAACACATTTAACGACGGTTACAATTTAAATATGAATACAAAACACAAGTTTGATTTGTGGTGGGTGTATGGCAAGATGGTAGTGGTAAGTTCAGAGTGGTGAGTATGAGTGTGCATAAGACAGACGTCCATAATATTGAAGGCAAAGAATGCCAATTAACAAGCAGCATATGCATATGCATAAGCATATGCATATCAACGAAAACGAATATAAATAATAATCGATAAAGGAAATCAAATCGTAATAGTAACAATTATTGTTTGTTGAACATGGTCGAGGAGAAGAACGATAAACGAGACCAGAGTAACCCCAATTATGATGTGAGCATGATAATATCATCAAGTCATTTATCAGATTTAAATGATATGCGAGTTAAAATTAGTTGACGTGCGACGTGCGTTTTTTGCGTTTGTTGTTTGGTTTTGTTTGGTTGTATATATATTAGGATAAAACAGGCAGTTACGATAACGATTACGATTACGATAACGGTTACGGTTGAGATTACGTAATACGTAGTAGGAGCGCAGTTGCGATTGTGTTACGTAGAACGTACGATCCAAGACGTAAATTATGTGTGTGTGTGTGTGCGTGTGTGTGTGTGTGTGTGTGTGTGTGTGTGTGTGCGTGTGTGTGTGTGTGAGAGTGTTTCAGTGTGTGTGACATAAATCAAGTTATTTTAAGAAGAGAGCGCGAGCGAAATAAACATAGTGATTGAGAGACATAAAGAGAATCAGAGAGAGAGAGAGAGAAAGAGAGAACAAGGAAACGCATCGATATTGTTGCATTGCATTGTATAATAACCCTTACTCGAACAATCTGTCGACGATATCCATTTCTTTTTGTCATCCGGATTTAATTGATTTGAGTTCTTATTGCGTATGGATCGTCCCCAGCCAGCCGTAATTGTTCCCAGCCGTGAAAAGGCCCGCTTCACCATTGGGGATGAGGGTACACTTTTTGGCCGTATGGAGTCCGAATCGGGTACGGTTAAATAGTTATTGGATTTCGGTTTCTGATTCTGTGGCGATACAAGCGATGGTGCAGGACGTGCAAAAATTTCAGCGACGGGTATTTGTGGTGATCCAAATCCTGTTTGTATGCCATATAACATTTCCTGTAAAATGCAATTTCAATGAAAAAAAAGTATATTATTTATAGAGCACTTTGGGTAGCAGTTGGTTAATGTGCGGATTAATTAGTCAGCTCCACCTGAAAGACGCGACTTCGTACACCTAAAATGGCGCGTACGCCAATTAGGCGGGCCTTTTGCTTCGATTGGCCCACCAGGAAGACCACATCGAAAAGATGGGCGTTGGTTAGGCACGATGGTTCTTCGTTTAGGAATACACGCGTAAAGTCTTTTGCCAATTGATCATAGTCCTCGAACTGATCTCTCACTGAATCCAGCAGCGGGGACGATGGTCTCATATGGCCTGTTTCAAATATATATCGATTACTAATAATAGCTCAACGGGAATATAGACTTGGATTAGATATTGTTATATACATGTGGATTTCATTATATTTTGATTGCATAACTTGATAATTGCATATTAATTTTGTTATATATAGGGTATTGGATAATTTCAGATATATATGTACATATATAGATTTAATTGACTGTCTATATAAGTCGACGCAAAAACTAATATAAGTAATCATAGGTATCGAGATATTACAAAAATGTACCAGAGGATATTATCGATTGTTTAATTCTTGTTCGAGTTACAAAACAAAACAAAATATTGAAATAATGTTCGAGACATCAAATGTTTCTAAGAATCCAATTCCATGATGAAAATAAACATTTCTTAAATTTATAGAATAAAGAAAGAATGGTAAGTGTAATATCATAATTTTGAAATGATAAACTTTTCAATTTTGAATATAACTGCTGAATATAACAGCTGAGTTGAAACAGAGAGAGAGAGAGAGAGAGAGAGGGAGAGTAAAAGTTCTAAATTGCATCCCAGGTACATAAATTATGGATATATCTGAATTTAGCATACTTTGAGCATCACTTACAGTGTGTTCAGCTATGAATAGGGGAACAGTTATGCACAGATACATTCCCACATATTTGTAACTATTATTTATTTCTGAAAGGGATCAGTTTTCTACCCTACATGTGTGATGACTTTGGGGAACGCTTTAGATAAGTTGCAGGCCACATTCACAAATTTCTTAAATATGTATGGCAGATGTAGTGAAAGTGGTAAATGGGGTATGCTGGACCGGGAGATTTCCTGTAGAAAGCTCTTTAGCAGAAATCTCTACTTTCGCCGTAGATAATTCCGATTTCGGATACCCAAACCAATTTTTTTTATTTGTCTTCTTTATAAACAAATTAACTAAGTAAAAATTTCAACGGTTGTTGAATTATAATTTCAATATTTATGTTTCTACTTAGATGGCTCTATTCAAACTTGAAAATACTGTTTTGTATTTTAGCTGTAACATTATAGCAAAAGCGTTCAAGAAAATTGTGCAGATTACTCAGGAGATTAGGATTAATGAATGAATAATAATGAATATTTAGCTTATGACAGGCAATTACTTTTTTTCTTTGACACTGGTATACTTGAGCTGTCTCTCACTGTATATAGTATATATAAAAATCAACTACACATCTATGATTCTCTAAGGGCTAAAAATGGTCTAAATTTGAAATGAATTTGCAAATAGTTTGTAATTGTTGCTGTAACCCCTATGGATATATTGAGAGGGTAGCCAGCACCTTTTGGCCTCTTAATCGCAGTCGCAGTCGCATTCACCTGCTGCCCACGTACTTGGAACCTGTGTTTGTTTATATTTGTACACAACAAAGCAACAAAATACTTTGGGAACAGCTGAAGTCTCTGCATGCCATCAATCATACAAGGCTTGCCGCAAAATGTTGCGTTCATCTGACTGTTACCAATGCGGGGATACATATCTACAAAAGTACACTGAGAACAAAACCAACGAAGGCAGCGCCCAAGGACGTACCCAAATTAATTACAAGTTTGCCATTCATTTGGACCGTTTGAACAGATTGCTATAGTTTTTGGAAAACTCATCTAAAGTTAAGTCTATGTTTTCTGCATTTTTGTGTGTGTGTGAGTGATGTAGAATAGTCACTCTAGAATTGATGGAAAAAAATCAATTGAATAAGAATTTTGTGCTGTGCAAATACTTAAAGCACAGGCTACAAACACACAACACACACATATATATATATATATATATATATATATATTTGTATATATATTTGAATATTGTGAGCAACGCTTACGGGTCGCAGCTGCCATATGGAAATCAAGTTATGCACTTGACAGCAAACTCGGCTTCGACCGACTAAATTACATATTCTGCCGAGAGGCCAGATATCCTTACCTATTTGGATTCTAATGATTTCGTTTTTGTTTTACAGAAAAAAGAGAGACATAGAGAGATAGATAGAGAGAGACAGAGAGATAGAGAGATAGAGAGAGAGAGAGAGAGAGAGAGACCCACCTAGCTGACCTACTGTTTTTGGGCCAGGTGAGTGCAGGTTATTACCAAAACATACAAATGCCAATAAAATAAACTAATGGAAACGGTGAACAGTGAAATTTGCTGGCGTAATCAATTGCAGAGTCAGCACTGCAAAATTGGTGGCCAATTTGGGCCAAGGCTCAGGGGCAGCACTTGAACACAGCTGTGGCTTGAATTCTGGGTATTTATGTTTATTATTTGTTTCTTTTTACTGGTTGTGTTATGATATGCAAATATGTAAATGGGGATTTGCTTAGTGCGTTCGATGGTTTTATAATCGAATCATGTATTATTGCAATTTTTGGTAAAGCAACTATTTTTTATTAAACATGAAATAGTGATCCGATAACGATTGAAACTCAGAAATGGAAACGAACTTCAAAAATTTGGATATTAGATCATATTCATTCGAAATACGATTCGGCTTGAAAGTGTGAAAGTGCTCTTCTTATGAGTCTCTCACGGATTTTGATATTATTGTGGAGAAGCGTTTCCAACAAAAGTGTCGAATCTTCTTCTTGCATTTATTTCGTTGGTCACCGTTATAGTTTTGAAAGATATATCCAATACACCATATAAAATAGCCAGATTGGTTTTGTGCCAATTGAGAATCGAATTGATATCATGTGTTCGGAATTTTGCATAAATTTTGAAATTTTCTCATCGTTGTCCTAAACTGTTGCATTTTTTTTCTTTTCATAATCCATTTGAAAGACCGAGGGAAGTCCGTAAATCGAACGGTCCCAAATCCATATTCAATTGTAATACTTACATACAATCCCCTAAAAGTCATTCTGATTTGGATTTCTCCTGCTCAGGCGGAACATGGCAGGGATTTTTCGGATGAATCTCGCCACTGTATATGTGTACAACAAAAAAAAGTTGCATTGACTGACTAATTGTTTCATTAATTTATTGACTACACACGCATTGATTGGTGACTGATTGATTGGTGTGTCTGTTGATTGATTGGTGTTTAATTTTATTTTTTTTTTTATGACTTGTGACAGAGCACAGCCCTTAACGGTAAGTGTTAGGAAATCTCCAAATTCAAAAACTCACATTAAGCGAAAATGGTAAAAAACTTTTAGATGCTACTTTCTAAATCTAAGTCTAAATGATAACATAAAATCATAAATTAGAAAAATACCTGCAAATATGTATCTATCATTTAAGTAAAAATGTGCTTAACGTATATTTAAGGCAACTGTCTTTTACAAAAAAAAAGAAGAAGAAAACAAATAATAATTTATGCAAAATTGCAAGCTAAGATTTCAAAAAAGATGACAAGAAATCTAATTGAAATTACAACTTTCCAAATCAACTAACTGACCTGAACTATTGGAAATGGAATATTGAAAGCTGAATGATGATGATGTATTCAATAGATTAAAAGATACATATTCTGAGCTGGACATATGTCTCAAAGGAATGCGCAACTGCCACATTTGCCTGTAGACCAATCTAATTGAGTTACTATTCAAACTGCTTTTGGAGGGCAAGGGAAGTCTCCAGGGAGCGGGGGATGGTGTGCCGGTTGGGATGGAAGTTGGAGGCTCCCTGGTGGTGATGGTGTTTGTGTGTGTGTGGAGAAATGCTCCAGAAAGTCATCAATCAATAATTTGCATGATTTTAATATGCATAACTATAGTGGCAAAGGGACTGAAAATGGCAATGCTGGGTACCATTTCGAAAGTGGGGGGTTTCCAAGGGGGGATGGGGTGGGTGGGGGTCTCACAAGAGGTGTGTGGAGTGGAAGTGGTGTAGAGGAGGGTGTTGTGTTCTGTTGTGTGAATTGTGGCTGTGGATTGTGGCATTATGTGCATGAATAAATCAAATTAGATTTCTTTTGCTTAATGCAACCAAAAAAAAAAAATAACTACAAATCTACAAAACTAATCACAACAACAATGACAACAACAATAACAACTATAACAACAACAGCATGTAAAGTGTGTGGCTAAGACGCAACCAACAAATACAAACACAAATCCAACAAAACAAAATAAATGAATAGAAGAGGACGAACAAGATTGAGCACAGCTGATAAAATGTACAACATTTTTTCATGCCGGACAACTTCGGCTACGCAGTGTGGCAGGGGTGTGTCTGGCGGGGGGCGGGGCGCTATATTGGCAGCCAAACAGATTGTCGACTGTTGAATGTGTCACAGCGTCCTACACTCAAAAAAAAAGAGCAAAACTATACATTAAATATCCGTGCGATTTGCAACTAACAAGTTTGGAATATTGCTATTTGCCTGAGAATCAATAAGCAACATTTGATTTTTTTTTCGATATAATAAAAATAATAAAATAGTTTTTTTGTTTTAAATTATTAAATTAAATTAAATTTTTCTTTTATTTTCTTATTAAATTTTGAGACATTTTAATAAAAAATTAATTTCTATGCATTCATTCAAATATGTCTCAAGTTGAATATGTGCTTGTAAATATGCCATGTATCAGTTAAGTTCAAGGGCATCTGCTTTTTTCGACTGCACTGTGACGAAGGGTGGGGGTGGGTGGCAGCAGCGGGTAAAGGGAGGCTTGAAGCGCAGCTTTCTGTGATTCCTTTGGGTGCAAACACAGGCGGATGTGTTAATGTCGGAAACGGAAGTGTGAGCAAATGTGTGCCTCTGCGTGTGTAAACTTGTCTTTCTGTTTTCGTGTGAGTGTGCGTGTGTGTGTGTGTGTGTGCGTGTGTGTGGCATGGCGTGCGGAAGTGTTGCAACAACAATGGCAACAATGGCAGCGACGGCAGTTGAAACAGGAACGACAACCAGGCAAAAACAATCATTCATGCCGCGAGCAGAGCATCGAAATACAGAGAGAGAGAGAGAGAGAGAAAGAGAGTGTGTGTGTGTGTGAGAGAGAGAGAGAGAGTGAAGGGAACGAATGAATCATTCATCATATGTACATATGCAGAGAGATTAATCAAGTGCTGGCAACACTGCTCGAGAGTTGGTATGCAAAACGAACGAGACATGTTTGGAACTAAAGGAACACTTGGTTCGACTGAACTAGTTCCATTGAACTCGAATGCACAACTCCAAAAAAGCGAGGCGAACTCAACCAAAATCAAATGCAGTCTAGCAAAAACTGCGAAGCGCTTTTTGAAGGTGTACAAGTTTCAATAAAGGTCTGTGTATGTTCGGGAATGTGTGTGTGGTGTGTGTGTGGTGTGTGTGGGTACTACTACGACTACACATACTATGTCGCATACAGAGGTGCATCACAGAGCCACAGCATAAATTGCAGCGAAGGATGCTTGTTGTTGCTGCTGATTGTTGCTGCTGCTGCTGCTGCTGCGCTTGTTGCAGTTGTAGTTGCACAGCGATGTTGCTGTTGTTGTTGCTGTTGTGTGTGGTGTGTGTGTGTGTGCTGTCGAAGCCCAAAGTCAACTGTTGTTGCTGCTGCTCTTTGCAATAGCAGCAGTTGTTGTAGTGTTCATGTTGCTGTTGTTGCTGTTGTTGTTGTTTGTTGTCTAATACTCTGGCATGCAACATTTTGAAATATTCATCCTCACCAATGGGTCGCCAGGAGCCCCGTCTATACGGCTTCGGTATTTGGCCAGTTTCCGCATGATTCGATAGATTCATCACCAGATCCTCGAGCATCTGAGAGCGGGTTCTCTCCTGCATCCTGGCGAACTTTGGTGCCGAATACGAGGCACGCTCCCCATTCACAATCTTCGTCAGTAGCCACTCGCTAAGCAATGGCAAAGAAGGCGTGGCGGGGGGGCCGGAGAAAGGGGCATAAGAATAGACATGCTGTTCGTTCAGTGGAGCTCAATTGCAACTTACCGAAACATGGGACCCTTCTCGAACACCGACTGCTCCCACAGATAGGGCTTGTAGGCGCCGACCTCGTCTCGAGTCACGACAGACACCTCGTAGCGGGTCGGCTTGTGCTTAATGCGGGCCGATACGCGCACCTGCAAGTGTAACGGTATACATAACGTATAATGTATATATATATGATACTCATTCATTTAGATTCTGAGCTAAGTTTATGATGATGGCTTACCAGAATGAAGGTGTGCAAGAAGTGGCTCTTGATGCAAGCTGGACTGAAGCGTGTGTTGTCGGCTTCAAGGAATACCACACAGACGATATCGTTGCCAATGTGACGTTTGCGTTGCAACTTCTGGGGATCGTGCTTCTCATAGGGCAGCAGCGTAGACACATGGAACATGATCTCGATGTTGCGCCAGTGTGTATAAACGGAGAATAGACCTAACAGAGAATAGTGCATACTTATGACTCGAAACGAATGACGGCAGATATAGATCTGGATTTGTGTAAATAGATCCACATACCGGTTAGGTCGTGCACTGTGTCAAGACCTCCTTTGTATTTATCGAATCCACGTAGTCGCACGCGGTCTCCGAGCAGCGTTAGGAACTCATCGAAGAGCGGTGAATTTTCATTATTGTCCAAAATTTGCTCTTCCGAATATTGATCCTCTTTGACAAATATGACGCCGACTTTAAGTTCGGATTTTATGAAAACCTAAATGGTAAGTAAACAAAATAATAATCAATTATATCTAGTAATAGGTGAAGTATACATATATATATAGTATATACCTGGTCTAATTTTAATAATTCCTCTGGCGTATCCGGTAGTTGTCCCAATGTTAATGGTGGATTTAAGTTAACTTCTTTGCCTAAAGATCTTACAACCTCCTCACGATTATATCTGCAGATTGAATTTGGATTATAGAATCACACACATACATATATATATAGTAGTTAGTAGGCATGGATAATATAGATTTATACCTATCGGCAAATACACAGGAGGCCGGTATTAGTCCATGTACAGTGTAGGAACCAGCGCGAACCAGAATTCGGAATTGATCGCGTCCATTGAGCGTCTCCTGTTTGATCGATAGGATGACGGGACCCAGATCCTCATCACTGGTAAAGTAATTCCAATGTTCTGTACCATAGAAGTACTTCTCATAGGTCTCCTGCTCCACTGAGATAAGTTCGAAAGCGCCCTGCTGATCCCATTGCTCCTCGATGGTTGTCTTCTTCCTTGGACTGGGAGTCGCCTCCGAATCCTCGTCGTCCTCATAGAGATCACTGCACTCGCGCTCTAAATACGCATCGCTTGCGCTGCCGGCGCGAACATCCTCATGCTCTGAATCGCTCTCATCCCAGATGGTGTGCGGTGTTTGAAGTGTTATCTTTTGACGCGAACACTCAATCCAATATCCGGGTGTGGGCATCAAGTTATGAGGATATTCCTCACAGAACTCGTCTGCAATTCCACAAAAAATGAAAACGTATACAAATTATTCAAATGTCCATTTGATATGCACAAGTGCTCAAAAATTATTTGTGCCTCTCTTAAGCCGCACTCTCAACAAGTGCTAAGTGGAGCACTTCAAGTTTCAAGATTCAATTGAGAGCACACTTCAACACTTCAGCACTTCGATTGGCCATTATGGACACCAGTTGCTTCTTAATGACCACAAAATTGATTATTTAACCCAATTCACAATATAATTAAATATATTGACTGCTTGCTTGCGATTGCCAAATCATTTCTCAATTTAATGCTGAGGCAAAATCAGAAAATATTTTTCTAAAAATTAGAAAGTCTTGCCACGAAACCAACCATCTCGTAAATATGATGTTTTTTCTTATGACTTTCTAATAATCATTTTCTATTATCTATTTTCAAAATTTGGAAAGAGAAACACTTGTTAAAAAATGCTTTCTAAAATTGAGAAACATTTAATGAAATTCGCTGGTTCAAATTAATTAAATGAGTTTATAAGCTGTGTAAAATGTATTGTACAAGTGAAATTTTCAAAAACTAATGCTTAATATTAACAAAAAAATGTATATATGAATTCTTCTTCTTCCCTTAGCGCCAAAAGAATGGCAACTTACGAAAATTCAGAGCAATTTGTTTCCCAAGTGCAGCCATCAATATGGAATTGCAACTGAGTTGTTGCATCGCTTGCTCGGCAGAGGAATGCCTTTGCATTGATAATCCCGTCAGGACTCCATGTCAGGACTGGCATGTGTTATCGAAATATTTAAGCCATTTATCAGGAATTCCATGCAGCATGAGCCAACTGCTTTTGCGGCCTGCCTCACTTCTCACTTTTCATTTGCAGCTGTCTCAAATAGCCTTAGTATTGCAATATTGCAATCTAAGCGGATGTTAGACTAGAAAATACCCATTACTAATATTATTTTCAAATAATATATAAATCGAAGCAGGAAGATACCCATTCGAGTTGCAGTGCTAGTTGCTCTGATGATAAATTCTATTCCCTAACTAATATTATTATTATTAACAATATTAAGTACAGCAAAATAACAATTATTAACTGAACCATCTATCTTAAAGAAGGTTTATTTATGGGTTATTCAAATTCGACTCAATTCTAATTGCTGTCTGCAGGTTTTCACGTCCACTTCCATTTTCCAGTTTCCACCGTCCATTTCACATTTTGGCAAGTTGTGCTCTGAGTGCCACTTAACAAGCACTTAGCTTTCGGACACATGAGAGTTGAGTTGCGTTGAGAGAGTTGTTTTGCCTTTGCGATAAAAATAAACCAGAATTTGCAACAGCAACAGCAACAACAACAACAACAACAACAGCAACAGCTGCAAGAAGAACAGTGAAGTTGGTTTGGGTTGTGTGGCACGTTCTTTTCCATTTAGTGGTGTTAATAAAATAAATAAATAAAATAATAGCGCAATTCAATTAAAATGCAAATACCACATTGTAAAAGGGGGGACAAACGCATTGGTGCCACACTGGGGCAACACACAGCAGCACAGCAGCTGTGCCACATAAACCATAAATAGCGCCAAGTTTCAAACACAGATTGCGCGTGCAAATTTCATGTGGCATGCGGTCCGCGAGTTGCTCAATAATGGGTTCGTCCCAACTGGCATTCGTGATGAAGTCTGAAAGACTTTGATAGACAAGCGAACCCTGACCCGTGACCCCTGACCCCTGTCCCCTGTTCCGCGCCACGTCACTGGGTGTGTGGCAGGCTGAGCATAATGTGTGTGTGCGAGGCAGAAAAGTTGGCAATAAAATGCTCTGCGGCTGCCAACTGTGATCTAATTAAGGCTCGTGTTTGCCGCAACCATGTAGCATGTAGCATGTAGCGCAAACATACATACATGTTCGTGGCATGTGCAGCAAGTAGCATGTAGCATGTACATGTACACTCTGAGCAAAAATGCTGAACGACCAATCAACTCTTCGTTGAATTTCACGTACAATTCGATTACAAAGTTAACCCTTTATCTGTCATTAGTAATTAAGTTAAGAATCGATCTTGATTGAATTCGGCTAACGGTTGCACTTGATTTGCACAATTATTTTTCTGAGTGTAGCTGTGCTATGTCTATGTCTCTATTGTTGCAAACGGTCTTGGAACAATTTACACAGTTGACTTTCCTATCGACACGAGGCAAAATAAAACGATTTGTGGTAAAGCGAGAAATTTACTTCTTTTTGATCTAACCTTGATCAAACAGACAGACAGACATATATATCATATATATCTCGACTTAATATGAACAGTTATGTTTTTGTGGGGATTTTGTTGGGATGTGTTTGCACTTTGGGGCACGTTGAAATCCGACACGGGCGCATCTCTAATCACGAGTGACGACTATAGAACAATTATGCTCGCAACCACACACACACACACACACGCACATACACACACACACACACACACACACACACACTGCGGGAGATAGCCATTAAAGAACATGTTGGAGCTGTGGAGATGTGCCACAGATGCGGATCCAGATGCGAATTACGGAACATGACCTGATTCAAATTTGAATAACTTGCAGTGTGCGCCACTAAGTAGGCTATGAAAGCTGTTGTTGTTGCGGCTGCTGTTGCCTATTTTGCGGTTGTTCTTCTTGCTTATGTGCCATGCTACATGTGGCAACAAGAAAGTTTCAGGCATGCCGAAAGCTGTTTAGAATTAAGTAAGCTAGTCTCAAATACAGCCACAATATTGCAACGTCTTATTTGTTGAGACTTAACATAATTATACAGCAGACACTTTTCAGTCTCAATTTGTGTAAAGCTGTTCGTTGACTAAACCCACAACCTTCCAACCCCATCCACCCACTAACTTTTGAAAGTGCAACACATCCAATTTTTAGGACCCGTAAAGCCAGCAGCATGAGCATCTCAGACAAATTGGATTTACCCCAGATTGGCCTAAACTTGAATGCACTAAAAGTGAGCGCAATAAATATAAACTAAGATGGAAACGGGGAAACATATATATATATATATATACATATATTCCTGATCAGCATCAGCAGCCGAGTAAATCAAGCCATATTCATCTAAGTGTGTCTCTATCAGACTAAGGCAGCTTGCTAGAAAAAGTAGATTTGCCAAATAAATTGTAGTTATCTTTAATTTTAGTGGAATAAAAGGAAACATAAAGGGAAATAGCGAGATAGATAGATAGACAGAGAAAGAGAGAGGGAGCGAGAAAGTGTAAATGGAAAGCATTTCCACAGTCTCTCACATTTTGCACGTAATTCGATATGATCCATTTGCCGCACTTCCGCACTGAAGCTGGCGGCATATTTGAAGTATTGGCTTTTCCTCATTGAGCTGAGCACTTTTTCCAGTTGCTTGAGTAGTTATCGGTTGGCAATAGGAGTAACCAGAGCTATGGTCGATCGATATTGGGCAATAGCTACTTACAAATCTCGGCGTTGACATTCCATTTACCATTTACCATTTAGCATTTGCCTGGCTGGCCACTCTTTGAGCTGTCTTTTTTTGCGTCCTCCCCACAACCAATAAGGCAATTGGCCATTAAACTATGCCCGCTTGTTTCAGTCAATGCCCGCCCATTATACACATTAAATACATATATACATGGGCTTAAGGGTCGTCTGTCAATCAAATGTCAATCCACACATAAACAAAAGACACAAAAGTGCTTGAAAACTCGTATTCGAACTACCAACGCTGCTCGTTGGACAGATAACCATTTTTACACGCTCAAAGTTTATTCGTTTTTTATTTTTGTTTTCGGTTTGGAAGGATTTATCAAACATTTCATCATTAAAATTGTATATGAAAAGTACAAGCCTCACTGAGTGTGTGTGTGTGTGTGTATGTGTGTATGCATTCATTCAATGCACTAAAAGTTCGCATGCTTAATTTGGGGATTACATTGACCATAGATGTAAGCTGTAAGCCGATTTCTGACGAACGGAGCAAAATTAGTTTGACTAGTTGCAGTTGCACACGAAACAGATGCGCAAATGTTGTGTTCGCAAATGTTGCAATGTTTTGTTAGTTTCCTGGTTTTGCCCAAAGCCACAAACAAAGGCAGAAAACTTCTGGTTGGAACACAGTGCCTCAAATCAGGTATGATTAGTTTCACAGCATCATAAACTGGTCCATATTTGGCACAGGTTTTGGGTTCTCCTTTGTCACTTATCGTTCATGCTTTTCCTTTTGTCTTGGTCTTAGCTTTGGTCTGATGGTAACTTTGAATCAATATCACATTGCTTCAGCCTCCGATTGGGTTTAATTTCGACTTTACTTGTTGCACAGCTGACTTAAGCTCAGTAGTTGTGCACATCAATTCAA
This sequence comes from Drosophila cognata, assembly GCA_035041535.1. NCBI lineage: Eukaryota > Metazoa > Arthropoda > Insecta > Diptera > Drosophilidae > Drosophila > Drosophila cognata. The sequence goes on from JAWNLC010000831.1 coordinate 8,842,967, forward strand.
ATATGTACAAATGCATATTTTTGTACAAAAGAAAACCCAATTTCAAGGTAAATGTTCCACATCGGATATAATATACCATTTTGCATAGCTGGCTTAGTGTGCCCTTTTGCAATTGAACGGTTAACTATTCATAGTTGGAGCTCGACAACATTTTGCAGTACCTTGAATTCTACCAACTGAGTTGCAAAATAATTCGGTCCGAGTTTGGCGCACAAATCGGATTGGGTTTCGGGAGGCAGTTAGTGGCAAGCAGCCGGTGTCAATCGATTGGAATTGTGCATGTGGTTTGTGGGCATGCACGCTATCGATGGCTAATTAGCTGGTATGCCCCGTGCCGCAGTCATTCAACACATGCCACACGCACATGATATGCAATTGTGGCAATTCATGTGTGTCACACTGCAGGTGACAGGCGAGTGGCAGCCCACAATTTTTCTATTTTGATTTCGATAGAATCCCCGCCGCGCTTATACACTCAGAAAGAAAAATCTTTTCCGAAAGTATATTTCTAAAAATAAGTTTTTCTTTCCCTAATTTCAAGTCACATTTTCCTTAAATGTAAAAAAGATAAGTCCAATTTTCAGGGCACAACGGAGAAACAAGCAACAGCTCAAACATTTTAGATAGTTGATAAATTAATATAATTCAACTGATCTACTCGGCCTCCAAGCTATCGTCTAAACTTTAATAGAACGTAGGAACCAGTAATACTCATTATTTGTTTCTTAGAAGATATATAAAATCAAAACAATCAGCATATTTTTGGAATGATGGAATTTATGGCAAGAATTCAAGTTTTCGATTTTTAATATATGGAAATTATTTCTAAAAAAAAAACTTTCTAGTTTTTAGATTGATTGTCATTTTAGGTGTTTTTCTTTGCGAGTGTATAAAGTGCTGCGGTTTCGACACTCGCCATAATTGCTTGAACAGTTGCTAACCCCAATCCTCACTTATGCAATACGCGGCACGCCACACGCTCAAAATGTGCAATTGGGGAAACATACATGTACATGTATGTGCGTCATAATCCAGGTGACAGGCGACGTCTATTTCTATTTGTATTCCAATGGAAAACCCCGCGGCGTTTACATATAATCGGTTGCATCAGCAAGAACTTTCAATCTGTCATTGCCAGCCTCAAAATTGATGGAATATCTGTGACTATGTTCTGGTGCTGACTGCTGATTTTGAGCATTGCCAGAAGCCTGTTGGAGCTTCACCGATTTCCATCTGTTTTTGTTTTTGGCTAACTTAAATAAAAAATTCCCATTTTTAATTGGCACTTGTTGGAAATACAAACGTAGAATTGCAGCTGTGAAAACTTGATTAGTTTGCTCAAATTGGATTGATTGATCGAACTTCTTTCTAAACAATTTTTGTACTTTATTAAAAAAGAAATTTTTTATTTTCATTGATTTCGCATATTTCATAAATTTCACTCAATGGCTGTTGAAAACAGTGAAAGAAACACGTGAGAGCTGCGGCTGCGAATGTTTTCGGGCTCAGGGCTGAGTGTGGTAGAGGAGGGGATGTGGTTGGTGCGGAGTGGAATGGTGGAATGTTCAATTGTTCTCAGGCTCTTTATGGCGTTATGCGTTTTCCGATATGCAATCCGTTCATTTATTCGCTTTCAAAGGGATTTGCACTTGCACAATAAGAGGCAAGCACACAACAGGAGGTCCGCTGCATGTGGCAAGTGGCATGTGTATGCGAGTGCGCTCATATCAGCAGATGTGTGGCATTCCCTGTCCTGCGGTCGCAAGAATGCTTCTGTTCTTGGTTTCATTTTCGGGCGCTCAGCACAAAAGCAGATTACAACAACACACAGCCACTATAATCAAACAACAACAACAACGTCAATCCAGCAGTTGCATTTGATCATCTTAGAGCCAGTGGCAAAGCCTTGTTGCAGGTGCAACACAAAGCTAATCTACCAATTTAATTTGCTTTAGTTGAGAGAGAGCTCGACTAGAAGAAGATACCCCGAACTGAAGTCTTTAATAACACAGGAAAGAAATTGTGGCTTTTTTTTTATCGCTGATCGATTTTTATCGATATTGGGTAAACGGAGGTTTTTATTACAATTTACAGACAGACGGACAGGCAGACGGACGGACATGGCTTGATCGACTATATACTTATCAAATGAGGATCTTGTTGCAAGCATTTTTAGATGTAGCATACAGTGATGCACTCTTTTTCTCTCTCTCTCTCTTTCTCACTCTCTTTGATTGATTTTGTTTTTGATTTGGAATACGACCAACATCAAAAGTTACATTCTTATTCAACATTAAGTTTTTTTAATTCTACTTCAGTCAGAATCTAGAGTGTATTTATGGTGTTTTTCTGATTTTAGTTTTTCGATTTGGTGTTTGCTTTAATTTGCTTTGATTTTTTCGGTCGGGTATTCTGTATCGCAGCGAGGACATCAAATTTGCTCAATGCTCGAAAATTAAGTGCCACCATCCTCGTCATTGTCGTTGTCATTGGGTGGGGGGGGGGGGGCAGGAAGGAGGAGGAGGAGGTGGAGTCGGCCCACAAAGCACCCGGCTAACGGCCTGTGACAAGTCAAGGAACACATTTGACTTTTGTTATCTTTTCTTTCTATTTGAATGTGTTGCGCATCGTTTCGTATTTCCTCTTCTTTTTTCGCTCTTGTTTTCTTTGTATGTTGTTCTTGTTGTTGCTGTGGGGATGGGGGCGTGATTTTTAACGCGTTTTTTGTTGTCGCCTTTTCTTGTTGGTGTTGCCACTTGAGACAAACCACCCGTGCCCCCAGCCCCCAGCCCCATCCCCAGTCCCATCCATCCATACATATATCTGGCATTTGGTTTATTTGTTCTCTTGATGCTCGTTGAGCCTAAATGGAGAACACTTGAGGCATCATTAATGATGTCAATGCCGACAATAAGGTCAGCAAATAAACATTATAAACATTTTGGATGGAAAGTGCTGACAGTACGGTCAACATAGTGCTTCAACCAAACCAAAAAACGAATAATTTACTTTTCTGCCTTTTCTATTTTCGGGCTTATTTGCATTTGATGATGGTCGATTGCTAATTGCCTTGCCAAGCAGTGGACTTCAGGTTTAATGGACATTGGCTTCGAGCAGCAATTGCTTGGATTTGTTACACTCGAAAAAATCCACATGAATTGAGGAAAATCGTCCGAAAAATTACGTTTTTCTGGGATTTTCGAAATAATTTCTAAATATACAAAATATTTCTCTATAAAATTAGAAAGTTTTGCCATAAATCAAAAGTCTCAAAAATATGTTCATTTTTCTGTTTTTTTTTTATTTTTTGGATATTGAATCTAAATTTTAGTAAAATCCAAACTGAAATTGAGAAATAGAAAGCTTGGTTTTTCGAAAGCCACAATCCTTAGTTTTAGAAAAATGCAAATGCTGTGCAGTCATTTTCTGAGTGTAGTCTTCCCATTCTCACCAGAATTCGTTGCCCATGCTCATGGAATCCGTTCAATAAAAAAGCGTAAGGCACAAGTCAAGTGAAACAGCAATGGGCGGCAACATCAAACTGTCGGAATTGATAAAGCACACGGAAATCAAACAACAACCACCAGAAAAATCCATCAGAAGCGTAGAAAATGTTTTGCTTACAGTTAGCCGAACTTCAAATACGTTTCCAAAATAATTACGTTCCATTGGCAGCTCTTCGAATGTTGTTTTTTTGTAACAAATAAGGAAACTACCAAAACTTTTGCATTTAGATTGTGAATGCAAAGAAAACCTAGATTTGAAAATTGAGATGCAGTTTTACACGAATGAGAATCAAAATGAAATACGAGCTAAATGCAATATTGGGAATTCATAGAGTTCACCAAGAAACGTCCAAAAAAAGATTGATGATATTGTACCAGTTTAGTAGCCAGTTATGGAGAACAATTTTCACTTTATCAAATGTTAACTTATTGTTGTTGCACAACAAGAGTTGTTTTGAAAAGAACCCCAATGACAATGTTGCACAAAAAAAAAAAATGAAAAAAAAAATAGAGCAATTTGTAGACCACAGCTCAGGGTTTCAATACAAGAGGGAAAACGAGAAAATGTTTTTCAATACGCCAGCAGCAACGTGACCGAGTTTTTCATGTGCAGTGTCCCGAGTAGTCATGCAACCGACTACACTCACAAAAAATGTTGTTCAAATCTGACAAGCACAACAAACCGTTTTCCAAATTCGACAAAGATCGAATATTTCTTTCCACTTTACGCACTTGAATATTTCTAGAATGAACTTCTGAAAAAATGATTCATAATTATTGAGGAAAACTCATGAATGAATTGTACAAAAGTGTTGAACTTATTTTTCTTTTCGCTGAGTGATTGTGTGTGTGTGTGTGTTGGTGTGTGTGTGTGTGTGTTGGTGTGTGTGCACTAGTACACATCACGTTTAGATAATCGCATTAGCAAGAGTTCCATCAATGCATTTCATCTCTTTTCAATTCACTCCACTTGCTCATTTCAATTCAATTCACAGTTTTCTTTTTTCTTTTTTCTCTTTTCTCTTTTCACTGTTCACTTTGCACTTTTAAATCTTTTCACTTTTCACACAATCTCTCTCTCTCTCTCTCTCTCTCTCTCTCTGTGTGTGTGTGCATATGTTCTCTCTCTCTCTCTTTTTTAGCATACATTCACACTAGATTCAGTCTGTTCCGTTGGACGTGTGGCCGTCGCACTCACTGTAAGAAGTAACACCAAGCGAGTAAAATACACGCTTTGATGATTACATTTTACAGCGGGCGTGACGTCATTAAAGTTCGTGGCATCTTAGCGTGCTTCTGTGTGTGTGTGTGTGTGTGTGTGTGTGTGTGTGTGCGAGAGAGTATTGTACCCTCTGTCAGTTGCATTGCGAGGAGGCTGGCTGCTGGTTGATGCAACTGACAGAAGGTAGTCCACTCTCCACTGTTAACCTGCTGATAAAGCGAAAGCAACTTAAAAGTGAAATTTGTGATTGAAATCAGCGCAAAAGAAATAAAAAAGAAAGAAGAAAAATAAGCAAAAAAAAAAATGTGCTGCTTATCTACGCGTAAGCACGAAGTTTATTTTTTTATTTATTTTAAAAAAGGAAATCAACAACAAATAGCAAGTTTCCTCGCCCGACTTACAGAATACCCTGTATTGATTAAAATGGAGGAAAGGAGAACTTCAACTGGACGAGCATATGGCTAAATCGAGTGAACTCGTTATATATGTATACATAATGGGTTCGAAGATGTCTAGAAAATGAATCTTGTAATCTGCACGCTACCCTCTTTACACACAGTTTGCGTATAGTTACAAGAAAAGAGATTAAAGCACATAAATATCATCAAATGCGACAGCGGCCAAAAAAAGCATCAAATGAAATGAGTGAAAAAAAACCAGCGGAAAGAAGAAGAGAAGCAGAAATGTAAAATTTTAAATGGATTTTAAACTGGGACCTGGGCAACAAGGGGTTTAGACAGCAACTACGCTCTGAAAGTGCGATAAGGCAGGTCGACAAAACGCTTAGGCCTAAGGTAGGGGTAGTGGCAGGAGGGTAGGTTGTATAATTGGGGTTGTTGTTAGAGGGGGGTTGTGGGAGGTGTGCTGGTTGGGCTGGACTGGACTCTTTAACTGCGCCAGGTCCGACATGCATTTGCATAAATGTCAACTAATTTTGGTGCGACGCTGTTTGCGTTTAATCAAAAGGACGATTATGCTGACACCCAGCTCAACACACACAAACACACACACACATATTTATATAATATTCATGTTTATAATAAAAGGATATTACCTTTAAAACTGATCAACATACTATATCATTGAAAAGTGCAATTTGATCGAGCGAAATCTGTCAAAGTTGGCGACAACTTTAAGGAGCAAAAACAGGACCAGAACGAGAACTTGCCGAAAAAATAAGCTCAAAGTCTTTTCGCAACTTTCTGAGAGGCACAAAACTACTATTAGACTGAAAAGCGAACAAGAAGGAAAAGTGAAAGGAAACGTGGACGTGGACGTGAAAGTGAACCTGACTCGGCTCGTCTATGGCTAAGTATGAAAACAATAACAATAACAGCAACAACATCGGCAACAATCGCCTGCACGTTGCCAAAAGTACTTATTAAAAAACAACAAAAACTTAACAGAGAACTTTGGAAAATGTCAATGCCAGTCAAGTCGAAGATTGAATGCTCTATCAGTGCTAGCAAACAAATACTTCAAACTTTTACTTCACATGCTATAATTATATTCCAATTAAAAAGAAATGGAAAGTTCTAAAATGAATTTAAGTTCAGTTTAACTGTTTCTTTTTTATTGTATTAATAATAATTTGAATACTTGAAACTTTTACTTCTCATCTAATAATTATAATTGAGTTAAGAAGATTTTTGAAATATTCATTAGAGTTTAACTTCAAACTTGTACTTCTCATGTTATACTTGTATTTCAGTTAAAAATAGTTAATTTGAATAAAGTTCAGTTGAAGTTGAACTGTTTTCTTTTATTTTGATTCGCTAAGTTGAAAAATATGCATATATAGATTTTGAAAATATTCATTAAAGTTGCAGCATTTGATCTATTTTGCAGAAGCACAGCTCTATTGGCATTTGCGCTTAGGGTATGAACCGAAAATGGCAACAACATACAACAGCATTTAAAGGCGCTAACGCAAAATTGGATATTCATGTTGACAAGTGACGCAACGACGAACACGATGACGATGACGACGGCGACGGCGACGGCGACGGCGACTTTGCTGCCGGCGCTATGTACGTGATGGAAATTTCAATTTTTGAATTATTCGCCATCAGCAACAACAACAACAACAACAATAACAACGACAACGACAACATCAACCACAACAACAAGCGCACAAAAATGATTGAAATATTTTTTTTCTTTGTATGTATTGAATGCAACAGCGGAAGACGTCTGCAGCGAGGACAACGCGTCGTATGCGTAATCAGCAATTTAAGTTGATTGCCTTCAAAGTGTGCTGAACACTGCAAGTGCTGAATTCTACACTCACAAAAAAGCTACCCCACTTTGCTTGTCTTCAGAAATAAATACTGCATATGAGAAACAATTTGTTTTTGAAATTAAAATGGATTGTTTCCATATTTAAGTTATTTACTTTATTTTCGAAGAAAAAAATTCGGATTCTTCTTTGTGTACAAATATGCATGCCATTCGAGCCCAGCATTCCCGCTATTTCTGCCAGCGACTATTGGCATTGCATATTTTTGGGTCACGTAATAACTAGGGTTGCCAGCACCCACTGAAATGTGCAAGTGCACCCAGCACGACGAACAATTGGCCAAGAAACGGTCGTCGCTATTCTCAACGGCTAATCAACTTGCAAATTGGCCAACAATGTGTGGAGAAGAACGCGTCCATACTCACAATATATATTTGTATGTACGTGTGTATACCCTATGTGTGACGGGAAGTGGGTGTAAAGTATTTAAGGACAGGACTATATATGATATCGATTCATTCAAAATGGGCAAGGCAATCGCGTATGTCTATGTTTATTTCATGTTTCTTTTATTTTGCTTGATAACTAGATCTACCTTGTAGGAATATGCTCGGTACAGCGTATCTCCTCGAAGAAAACACAATAGTGGGTGTTTTGGATGGGTGTGTGTATTTGTGTGTGTGTGTGTGTGTGTGAAAATGTGGCACACATTTCACCACATCTTGAGTAGTCAACGCTGATTGGAATGTATGCAAAGCAAAAAGCTGTAAAATGTTTGCTAAAACAGGCATAAAAACATTTACATACACATATCTCCCAGAATATATCAGGAAAGACGGAAGCTGAATCGGTTCACTTGAGAAAACTGTTATTTAGTTATTTAGTGGATGTGATGATTCGTTAAGCTATAGCACAAAGCATCCATAACACGAGTCCAGTTTAGAATTGTATAGCAGATATCTGCTGAGATACAAAGTTTAAGGTTCTACAACTAATATCAACCAGTTCACACAAACTTGAGCAAAATATTTGGATGTAAGCATTATAAAATGCGTGAATTAGTAATAACATAGCCCTGACCTAAAATATAAAATTCAATCAAATGCTTGCATAACTCAGAAAATATATAAATACTTTGATCTGATATTGAACTCGGCTTAAACTGATCGTGAAACGGAACACAAGCATTTTATATGATATAAATCCCTATTCCGACAAACTTACAAAATTACTTTAGCTCTTAATCAAAATTAACTATACATTTCATTCGCTACTCGCGGACTGGCTCTACTGACTGGCAGACTTGATCTGATTTAGAAACTTTATGGCTCAAACCATTGCCATGCCATTATTTTAGTTGATATATCGCAAAATTTCAGCAAGCATAACTTAAATAGCCATTGAGATATGAAGTCGACGAAAACTTGGCTAAAAGTTTAACGACTTATTTTAGAAATAAAATGTATGTATATGCACTTGGACATACATATATATATATATATATATATATATAACAGTCGTCAATATGTCAGCATCGTAATTTAAAACTTGTCAAGAGTGCAAAAGTTTTTATTCTGCTTCGTTTAAGAAATTGAGAAAATGCGACAAGTTTTTGTCACTTTGTAAAAATGATTTGTAGGGATGTGGCGAAGGCGACGGGTGTGGAGACGGGGGGGAGTTGGAGTAATCACTTTAGGGATACATAATGTCAACATACATATTTCATACCTCTGCCGTACCTGCTATCTGGCGACTTGAGATTTTCTCAATTTGCCAATGCGCGGCAAATCGCATAAGCCTTCCCTTGTCACAAAGAAGCCAGGGGCACAGACTGGGTGGGGAAGGGGGATCGGGAAAACTTTGGGACTGACAGCTGTTGTGGGCGTTCTCGCGGCTTTTGCTTTGTGCCCCACGCAATGAAGTGCTAAATTATGCCAAATGTGTGCGCCAAAATGTGATTTCTAGTCGAACTGCACTCTAAAAAACCTGATCTCATTTTCTGTTTTATAAAACAAATAAAATAATATGTAAAAAATAAGAAATCATTTTATTATTAATTAGAAAGGATTGCCCTAAATTGACAATCTCAAATATATTTTAGAAATATTTTCTACAATTAGGAAATACATTTCTAAAAAGTCGAAATGCTAACCCTGATTCATAGAAAATTATCTTTTCTGAACTGTATGAAATTTCCTCGGCTCGGCTTGGCTTTTATATTAGAATGTAGCTGAAGCGGTGGGAACTACTTTCCGAATAATAAGCGATGGAGAGGCTGCTGCCAGAGGGTGCTACAGTGGGCACCACATAGCAGTCAAGGGTAAATCAATATTCCTGTGCTGCAGTGCATCCAGCACAGCTTAATAATGCATAGGCCCATTAAATGTTTGCCGAGTAAAGCAAATTACTTTCAACTAAATTGACTTTGATGGGCGTCGCTAGTTATAGTTGGGTTGTGGAACGGCACGTGTTGTGTGTGTGTGTGTGTGTGTGTGTGTTGGGGAGGGAGGGGGGGGGGGGATTTAAATATTTTAATAGCGTGCTGTAAAATACATTTTGCGTGCGTCATAGCAGTGACAACAGCAGCAGCAACATTTTAATATTTTGCTCAGCTAAAAGGCCAGGGTCAACAATAACGGCACCCCTCTCCGACACCCACCTTTGGTGCCCACACAATGTCGCCTAAATGTATGCAAAGTGAACTAGAAAGCAGGCTGCAGCCGGAAATTGGTTGCTTCCGTCGCTGAGCCGCCTGTCGTCTCCATTCCCCCCTTCAAGCCGCATCCCTTTGGAAAAAAGTTCTTCCCTTTCGTATGCCGTCTGACACACAGCAGGGACTGAGAAAGTCTACCGCGTATGTGTGACCACACTAAAAGAAAAGTTTATTTAAGCATCAGTTCGAAAAGTTTCAATTAGAGCTCTTTGACTGTGGTCAAAGAACCAGAACTTTGAAATTTTACTACTTAATATTGGTATTAAAAAAAAGAAGGCCAATTTCTGCTCTGAGTATAGTAGTAATAATATATTCATAATACACAACTATAGATATATAAATGAAAACTTTGCTCATTGCTATTTCGCTGAGTGTACGAGTAGGCTGGGCCTAGGCTGGCCTAACGGCACAATGAGTTTTCACTTATGCCTTACTCTGGCCGGGACAAACTGAATGTAAGCGAATCTTTAATTGAAACGAACATTGTCTACTTTTCTCTGCTTTGACTTAGTGATTGATTATGTCTTGTTCGTGGATAGGATATACACAGACAGGCAGCCAGACAGACAGACAGACAGACAGACAGACAGACGGACAGGCAGACAGGCAAACGGAGGCACACGGCACATATTTTTTGACTCTGTTGCTTTTGCATAGGTAGATGTCAGGGGGTGCGAGTAGGGGCAGGCGGGGTGGTCTTGGGCGCCATCTCTGACAAAGGCCGCCAATGGCCACAATTCATTCAGGCCTCAAATACTTGCCACAAAAGAGAAAACGAGACGCGCGCGAAATCGAATCAATAATTTAATGCAGGTGACGCGTCAAGAGACGAACCACATACCCCGCAGCCCGCACACCCACCCTCACCCCCTGTCATCCCTCCCTTGGAGTCACTAGGCATACTCCCTCCCCCTGGCTTGGCTTGAATTGGTTGTTGCTTTCGTCATTGTCGCCATCCTTAATAATAATGTGGGGCAATGTGTTTTTGGATCCTTGCCTCCCGCCTGTTTGGGGAGACCCTTGAAAATGCGTTACCCCTCAGACGGGGGAGAGTGGGGAATGGAATGGAATGGGTTGGCCATAGACTTTGGTATAGTTGGGCGAAGACAACATCCAATTAAACTTACTCAGCTGGTTAGACATTTTAGCTAATTTGTTAAATAGAAGTGCATACAAATGGATATAAGCAGTCATTCTTGTGTGTGTTCCATTTTCATCCCTTATTTTTGGTAACACACATCTGTGAGCGAACTCTTTAACTAATATTTTTGTACGAGCCATTAAAAGATATAGTTCATATATTATCTTGATGAAGATCTATATCGTCTATACCAAGATGCTACGCCTGCTGATTGCTGCGGAACACGTCGTCAAATTGATCCCTCTGCATCCAGCGCATTATGGACCAGCAGCTGGTAAGTGAATAGTAATAGTCCACTATATATATATATATATATTCTTGTTCAGCATTAATATCCGAATCAAAAGAAGACTTGCTTATGTAATTATTGATCGATGATGTGAGTTCATAAATAATTTGCTTTTTTTTCTTCTTACATTTCTGACAGCTAAATTTTGTACAAAAATTTGGTTTCTAAATGTCGGTCTAAACATTTTTCTCACAGTGTACACAACTTCTTTTTTATGAAATATATCTGTATCTTGTCTGGCGAGTATTGGTGTATTTGTGTCACCATTTTATTGATTTCATTTTAATTGCGTGTGCTTTTCATAATCAAGAACTGTGTGTGTATGGGTGTGGGAGTGTGCGAGTGTGCGAGTGTGCGTGAGTGCTACTGCACTGTTCTACGTTGTACGTGTTACGTGCTGCATTATCGAACTCAACTCACGCAACTTGCCCCGCGGCGTCTTGTTGAGAGTTCTTACCTATGTACATATGTATTTAGGTGGAAGAGCGGCGACTGTTTCCGTGATGTCAGCAGCATAATAAATGGAAAGCACACACACACACACACACAGACACACACACACACACACACACACACACACACACACACACACACACTCACACACACACACACACACTCGCATAAACGCCCATTTTCAGATAAGAAAGCTAAGAAAAACAATTACAGCAACTCAAATAGATAGAGCGAGAGAGCGAGAGGTGCGAGAGAGACAGAGAGAGAGAGAGAGAGAGAGAGAGAGGGGGAACAGATAGACAGAATCATAAACATTTTATATGTTATAAATTGTGCTTCCTTGCTTTTTATGCCCCAGCCAAAAGTACTTTGTAGCTTTGTCGTAAAGCGTGTGTATGATATAGTGTTTTAATCCGGGCGATTCCGAAATAAAAGCCTATTAAAGCCCGTAAGAATGCTCGAGTGGCGACAGCTCGACTAGCAGATACTCTGAGTCCAAATCTTTGACACACTCAAATGAACAATTATTTGTTGATAAATATTTATGCATGATTGGAACTCGATTGGAAGTCTCTGGATGCAGCTGATGCGTATGTGAAATTTGGCATTCGATCGGAATTGCATTGAATCCTGTGCATCGACAGCAATTGCGATTAATTTAATGGACACTTGACCTAGATGACAGTTTTGTATTTGGTTTGTAATTAAATTGAAACGAAGCGTGTCAAAATATAATCCTGCCACTTGCTCAGATTTATAATTCACTATTATTCCAAATTGAATAAATTCAACAGTGTTTAATGGCTAAATGAATTCAAAATAATTGCGAAATAATAAATGAATATTTAAGCTTGTAGAAACATTTTGAAAAGCATTGATGCAAGTACAATTTGTATAAATACAAGTAGATAATGAACAAAATGTAATCCGATTTGTAAATTCAGAAGTAATTTATTTGCTCGACTTTTGGATTTTTGTTGCTTGGTTTGGCTTGAAGTTTCATTTGAGTCTTTATTCATTTGTTGAGCTGAATAAATTGACAACATTTTCAGTCAATGGAATTTGAATAAAATGCTGAAAGTGTTGGGTAAGTCGGCAAAGCTGCGAAAATGCAATCAATATGATAAAATGCAATGGAAACCTTGGCATGGTATTACCCTGAGCCAGGCACACAAAGGCGACCAATTAATTAATTGGCAGTAAAGCCCACAGACCATAAATGAATATGAAAACTCGAACTCGGGGCGAAAATGCTGCGGGCGCAATATTAAAATCATTTTTCATACAAATGGCGCGCTTCGTGTCGCAAATAATGAGACAAAATGAATGCCAGCATATATTAAAATATTAAAATAGCTGCTGCAACAGCAGCAGGAGCCCGATGGGGGGCAGAAGGGGCACAGTGGCGGGTGGCAAAAGAAAAGAAGCGTCGCTTACAAATAGAACTCACAGCTGACAAATGGATGGACGCGACACACAAATTATATGACTGTATATATGTATATATATTGTGTTGCATGCTTTGTGGCTTCTTTTAGATACCCTGTTGAAGATGTCAAGCACGCACCTTTAATGCGGCAAGCTTAGACAAATGGGAGCTGTTTTATATAATATATATGCAACCTTGCAACCGTCATCCGAAGTATCTGTTAACTTTGTGAATATTTTCCTGTTGATCTTATTTAAATTTCAATAAATTCATCAAAACAATCAACTTTGAGTTTTCTAATCTTTCAAATTATATATTTGACTGTGACATTTAGTTGGCTTGCTTTTTTACTTTTGTTTTAATATTCTTTGTTCAATACAATCTGTGAACCAATTTGACCATAGTTTAGCTGCAAATCGAAGCTAATTTTTAGTCTAATAAAATGACTATTTCAAATAGCAATCATAGGAATAATATATTTGATAATACTTATTTAGCTAGTTGCAAATGCAGATCAATCACATTAAGAGCAGAGTAAGAAAGGGTATTTAATAATCGACGTTCCAAAACTTGCTTGATTTCTATCTGATTTCGGGCATATTTTTTTTAAAATTGTTTTTTTTTCTTTGGCGTGCTGAAATGCTTGTGTCTGCTTTTGAATTTATTATAGCAAAATGACAGTGGGCGTGGCATGGAAACAATTGCTAAATGGCAAAGTGACAGGCTCGAGGATGGACGGGGGAGGGGCAGCAGGCAAACGCCAGAAGGTAGTGGCTCGAAGCAAAATGTTTGCCAGCGATTATTTGGCTAATAATGCATATTAAAATGTAAATGCTCTCGCATTAGCAGCACTGAAAGGGGGCGAAGGGGAGTGGTTGGTGCGGGGAATGGGTAAGTAGTATGTGAAAACAAGAATCATCGGAAAATCTTACATGGAATCCATCAATAAAACCAGACTAAAATCATAACTTTATATTTGAGCTTGTAGTCATAGATTAGATCATTGATTTATTTGCTACTATGATTTTTCTTTCGGTGTAGTCTGAGCTGCATTTGCCAGCTAAATGGCAGGCTCATCTCTAATGTGGTGCTTCTCGCTGCTTGTGCTTCTTGCTGCTCTCTGCTCTTTCAAGTGGCACACAGTGGATCCTAAGGTTGTTGTCAGTCTATCAGTCAGTCAGTCTGTCTGTCTGTCTGGCAAGTCGCCCGCCTATTTATATATATCTTATATATTTATATATATATATCTTATAAAGCTGGAGAGAAGGCGGACGCTGTCTTTTTGAAATTGGACTGTGTGCGATTTCCGATTTGGCTTCTGTTTTTTTGTCCGCTTCCCGTCATGAATTTCATAAATTTAATTGTCACGTACACACACTCGCACTCACACTCACTAGCATACACACACACACACACACACACACACATACTTGCTAGGGTGTGAGCCTATAATACGTGTTTATAACTGTTGGCCCGCGATTGGGCCGTGAACGTGCTGTGGCCTCACGCCCGTCCCACACCCCCCACTAAACAGCGGCCCACCCCTGAGTGTGCGTTTATATAGATCAGCATCAGCATCAGCATCAGCATCAGCGAAATGATTTATTTACTGTATAATTTAATCTATTTTATGTGCTCAACCAATTTTCCTTGTTTGGTGGCCCAAAATTTGTCTTTAAGCCAACGAAAATAAAAGGCTTTGTAGAGAGAACACTTTAAAGTCCTTACACTTATTGCCTCACATAGGCAAAGAAGTGCTGCAATGCTACGAGGCAAACGAATTTAGCAATGAAATTGAAAAGCTGCCCAAAAATAGAAACCAAGAACCGGAGTCCATCTTCCCGCATCCAGCAAAACCAAATTGCCAAGTTTCCGTCCGGAAATCTTGGTAAGCAGAAAGTTGTTCATACATCAACTAATCTTTGACCTGGCCATGGGGTCGACGATACGGTCTCCCTCATCCTTCAAGACACAAAATAAAAATACCCTTTGTGTATATGGGCAGACTAAAAATGCTACCCAAAAAAAGAAGAAAAATACAAATCGCATTTGGAGGAACTTAAACAATTCCTAAGAGCCAGACTTTTTTATCAAGTTCAATAATACATTTAAATGTGGAAATACGATTTATTGTACAAATTCATGCTTAAGTTTGTACCATCAAGGAAACGGGTGGTCGCAGAGGAAAAGAGACATAGAGATACAGAGAGAGAGAGAGAGAGAGAGAGGATTGGGGGATTGAATATTTTTATTATGCTGTCAACTGAATTTTGTCGACAATGCAGTTCGAGTGTGTGTGTGTGTGTGTGTGTGTGTGTGTGTGTGTGTGTGTGTGTGTGTGTGTGTATGTGTGAGTGTGCATCAGTCTCACATTGCATGTCTTCTAAAATGTCAGGCACTTGGACTCTAAGCATCACTTGCACTTGAATCAGACACGCATAAAATAACTTTACACAAGCGCACTTAACATCGCCAACACTGGCCAAGTTCCCTCTGTTTTTTTTGGAAGGAATACAAGCGATAACGATGATGAAAGAGAAAAAGAGAGAGAGAGAGAGAGAGAGAGAGAGAGAGAGAGGTAGGTGCATAAGAATGACAATGACACAACTTGAAAGTGGACCCTTAAAGCAACCGAGAGCAAGCGAAGCGAGAAGACGAAGAAGCATATCAGATAATTGTATGAGCATATCTAGAAAGCAATATCTAGAGAGAGAGAGATAGATAGAGAGAGAGAGAGAGAGAGAGAGAGAGAGAGAGAGAGAGAGGCGCATACAGAATAAGAATGACACAAGCTAAAAGTGGACACTTGAACCAAGCGAAGAGAAAGCAATCCTATTAAGCATTGCACACATTTGAATATTTTGTATTTTATATAAGTATATCATATATATCTATATATATCATATATGTACCATCAATACTTGAATGCATTTTCCATTTCCATTTCATTTTGAGCAGATTTATCAATCCTTCAATTGTTTCTTCAAACCAAATCTACCAAATTCAAGGCAACTTTTGCTGTAATGTTTTCAAGGCATATTTCAAGCGATTATTTTCAGATTTGTTGTGCATACAAAAATGGGTATCTGATGATAAGCTGCCATTAAACAGGCGAATCAAAAAATATATCTCATTATGAATACACACAGAGAAATTAATGAGACTTAAGCAGTTTTTCAACTGCAAATACAAAAATGTAGCCCAATTATTTGAAATATTATTTTGACGAGTTTTCGTTCATTTGATCCGAGAAACCATCAGGCGACTGTTGCTTTCTCTCTCTCTGTGTTTGTCTGTCTCTCTGTCTGTCTCTCTGTCTATCTCTCTCTCTTCCTCTGCCTCATATGAGAAAACGTAATTGAAATGAATGGAAAACGAGTCGTGTTTGGCTGGAAAAAGTTTCGTTATAAAAAGCCAGTTAATAAACTTCTGGAAGCCAGTGCCAGTCGGTACGCACACATGCACATCCACACACACACACACACACACACACACACACACACACACACACACATAAAGGTTATTAAAAAAAACCAGCTGCAAAAATGAGCAAGTTATATTTAGCAAAAAGCGAAAAATATATTGCAATGCATACCCTGTGCGGCATCTAAGGGGTTGCATGTGCTATGCTAACAATATATTTTGTATACTTGCACAGATGCTCGTAAGGTATCTGCGCGTCGAGCGTACTCATTTCCGATTTCGTTGACAACATTTTTTCTGGTTTAAGCCTTTTAATTAAAAGAGCTGCAAAACATTTTTTTAATATTGAGCGAAAAGAACTCAAAATACATGTCAAATATGGCTGTGCTATCTTTATGTCATGCATTATCTGTCTATCTCTCTCACTCCCTGTCTCTCTCTCTCTCTCTCTCACTCTCTCTGTCTCACTCTTTCG
This sequence comes from Drosophila cognata, assembly GCA_035041535.1. NCBI lineage: Eukaryota > Metazoa > Arthropoda > Insecta > Diptera > Drosophilidae > Drosophila > Drosophila cognata. The sequence goes on from JAWNLC010000831.1 coordinate 8,859,857, forward strand.
ATGTCTTTATCTCCATTTGTGTGTGTGCGAAATATGTTTGAACAACTTTATTGTGGAAAATGCCAAACATTCTCCAACTTGTGCGACTTGCAAAAGCGTTTCGATGTCTGTTCCATTCTTCAATGTGTGTGTGCGTGTGTGTGTGCGTGTGTGTGTGTGTGTGTGTGTGTGTAGATTACTAGGCGCGCAAATCTCATTTGAATTATAATGATGGCGCCGGCAGCTTCACATTCGCATTCGCATTCACACACAGACGCATTTTATGCCTGAGTGTTTGATTACAATTGTGCTCAATACGAACTGCGATTACTCTTCTTGCGTGATAAATAAATAAGTAAAAAAGTATCAAATTATGCTATATTGTACATAGAACTGGCTCTTAAGCCAGTAACAGGTTTGAATTTTCGAAACGGAATCGAAGCTGAATCTACAAATTTCCCTATTTGTTTTTCAAATACTTTCTACTTTCTATGTAAAAGGAGAACGGAACTGAATGACGAACCAAAAATTGAAAAAGATTCATTGTCTTCATTCATCTTCCCCCGAACCGGAACCGGAACCGTACAGCCTCATATTTAAAAATATTAATATTCATTGAAAAGATTTAATTCGTATTTCAGTTTGTTCAGTATTAAAAATAGGAAATTGCAGATAATATTTGCGATGTATGTAAAAAACAACTTATAATATTCAAACTGGCGTTGCCATAGCATTTAACAGACAAATTGAACATTGAAACGTAATTGAACATCATTCGAAATGCCTGTCGCCTGTCGCCTGTCGCCAAGTGCAACATAAAACACACATTACTTGGGCAGACGTGATTGTGCGAATAGGGTATAGGGCTGCAAGAGAGGATATGCTGCATATGCGAAGGGTAAGACAGACGTTTGGCTGCTACACTCAGCAAAAAAACGTCGGTTTAAATTTGAGATATTCGCCTTAGTTGTGGCGCCACGCTAGAAAGCACATTTCTGAAGTTGATTGATTGATTGAAATTGGCGTCTTTCCATAAAACAAGTTCTTCATTTTTTCATTATCTTTTCTGTTGCTTACATTTGAGACATCACATATAGAAACATTTTACTCGACTTAATTTTTTCTTAGAATCAGAGATTATAAACTAAAAAGAACAAATTTCTAACCATGTTTTTGGGATTAATTTAATTTTGGGCAATCTTTTCTAATTTTATGAAAAATGCTTTCCAATTTTTCTAAGTGTGGGCTGGTAGGCTTTCTGGGTGTTAGGTTTGTTGGGGAGTGGGGGAGATGTTGTGCAAAAGTGCTGCCTTGCTTCATTTTTTTGTTCTTGTGTAGGCCATATTTGGCCGTGGGTCTCTGACACTGGTTCTGCTTGCGCAGCAGGGCACAGTTTGGCCCTTTGCAACGTGGGGTGAAATGGGCCAAAAGAAAAAGAAAAGTGAGTACACTTACCTGAGCAAGCCTGGGGCGGCAATGGAAATATTAGCGTCGTTGAGCTCTTGCGCCTCGCGACTGCACAGCCCAGAGATTGAGGCTTGAAGCTGCGAAGTTGTTGCATAAAATCGGAGCATTCCATTAGCGCCACGTCCGCGAAATGCAAATCGCACAGAATTTGGTTCTATGTGGAGCAAAAGAAAACAAACAAACAAACAGAGAGAGAAAAACAAATAAGACATTTAGTGGAGGAGGAGGACAGGTGGGTGGTGAGAGGTGGGGGTCGTGGGGGTGACTGTTATGTATGTTGCTTTTATAAGAGCTCTGTAAATGATTTATTTTGGCGAGCTGAGCAACTTGCTAACAGCCAACTGCCAACTGCCAACTGGCAACAGGCGAAAAGCAGGCCGCGCTCAAAAGTATGCAACAGTTTTGTGTTTACTTGCCACAGTTGTGGCTTGTTGTGGGCGGGTGAGCTGTAGCTGCAACCATCAACGTAATTGACTTTATCAATATTGCAATCGCTGTACATTTTCACTTTTCATGTGTAATGAGTTCATTTCATCAAAATGAGCAAATGCATTCCAAATGAGCTTCAAGCAAAAGATGTGATGGGTGTGCAGGTTGAGGGTGTGTGTGGTTGTGCGTATGTGTTTGTGTGCACATACCTTGAATCTCCTAGCACGCCTTTGATTCGGACCTGTCAAGTTAAGACCACAAGAATTGCATCTTAGGCATTCCTCATGATAATGGTTATTATCATAAAGTGGAGACGGCTCTGCAACGAAAAGGATAAATTCAAAATATATATTCTTGTATTCATATTTAAAGGACTTGTATTCTTTGATAGGGCAGGTGTACGAAAAATATATTTCTTGAATCAAGACTATACAAATGATTATAGTCGAAATATTTTTGTAAAAAATTTCCAATTTAATATGTACACTCAGAAAAGGACCGCTCTTAAAAATCTAAAATTTATAAAAATGTGTCTCATTTTCAGGGTTTTTTTTTTTTGTTTGTTTTTTGGAATAATTTTGGTTCGACATATTATTGTTAAGCGTTGATATTTGAAGGATTCACTTATACGTTTTACATAGTTTCAAAATGCATATAATTAATTTGAACCAGTAAATTTCTTTAAATGTTTATTAATTTATTGAGATTTTAATATTTTCCGAAATGATATTTTCTAAAAATCAGCGTTTTCATTTCTACTCATTAAAAATGCATTTCGAACAGAAAATGCAGCTTATAATATATAATTCATTGTAATGCCAGTGCAACTGCACATTGAATATACCCACACACACACACACACACACATACACACACACACATACACACACAAGAGCAGAGTAATATGCACACTGTGATCGACAGTTGGTGGCAAAGGCAGCATGTCAAAGCAAATGTTGAGTATTGGCGCCACAGGGAGCGAAGGTGTTCGTGTGTGGCAGCCACAGCATGTCCATTAATTTGCATAATGCCAATTGAAAGGGTGGAAATCAGGCAGATGCAAGGGTGGACGTGGTGGTATGGAGGGGAGGTGTGTGGTAGTTGCTGTTCACAAATGAGTTTCCAATAGCAGCATATTAGTGTCACGCACGCTCGTATGAGAGGGAGAGAAACAGGGGGAGAGAGAGAGGGAGAGGGGGGGGGGAAGGAGGGAGACAGAGCAAGGGAGTTGTCAACTGAGAAGGACAGAAAAGCGCACAAATTATGCTTGTTGAGTTGATGAATGGGCTGCTTCATGGGGTAAAGTTCAGAAGTTACCATAACAGCTATCCATACACTGGGAGAAAAAGCAAATGAGGCAGAATGGATTGCGTAGTCAAAATCGACTGATTGTTTTTTTTTTTTTAGAAATATTGTTGACATTTTCAAAGTAAACGCTTGCTTTTAATCGACTTTTCCGAAAAACTGACTATTTTCAAGAAATAAATTTTCGAACCTATTTTCGATTCTTAGGCATATTAGTTTGTAATTTTCTACATCAGATTTGCAACAGTGCACTTTCAAAAGTTAACCTTCGCAAATTAGAAGTGCGAAGTGAAATATCACATTTGTTCTGTATTTATTTTGTTGAGTGTATTTTCGCTGGACTGATTTCAGTGCCACAGCAATCAAGTGGATATATTAATAATAAGCTCTGCGTGTGTGCATGTGTGCATGTGTGTATGTGTGCATGTGTGCATGTGTGTATGTGTGTATGTGTGTGTCGCGCCAATCACTCGGAAATCATAATTAAATGAATCAGGCAAGTGAAAACCCATTATGAACATGAGCCACAACACGGCTCAACATTCAAATAGGCTCAAACTACTACCATTTGAATAAACTACTTCGGCAAATGGCCAACAACATTTCGAAAATGCTTACTGGCCGAGACCAGCAATGGCTAACAACTCACTTTTATCACGGCCTTGCATTCAGTTGCCCAAGTGAAAATTTCGTATTTGCCTGCTTTCCGTGTGCCTTTCTCTGTATGCTGTGCAAAATGCATTGCAGAATATTACCCAAATTGAATATAGGGTTTCAGGGGAATTTGCGTTTCTAATTGGATATTGGATATTGATGCTATTGTTTGGGCTGGTATTCTCCGGCCATTGTTTGCTTTGGCGGGTTTTCGGTTGCAGCAGCAAATGTTGTAAAAGGGCTGCTCGCCTACGCAGCATGCAACACTCGAGTTGCAGGCTTGGCTGCTTGCCACAATTAGACAATACCAAATATTTCCATGCTTTGCAATCACATCGAAATATGAGTCGCAATATGTGGTCAGAAATGCAGTCCTCCAGTCGTATCATATCACAGACTCCAAATCAAATTAATTAAATGCACCTGCCGGGAAATGTTCACACAATGGATTATGCCAATTGTTCAAATACACAATGAAGTTAATACATGTTGAAATGTTCGCATATCTTTGCTGGCAAACAAACAAATAAATAGGATAAGAGAATTACAATTAGTTATCCTCGAAACTTTTCATTTATTCATGAAGCAAATTTGCTAATTGAAAACCAACCAAAAATTTGCGGACCGCCCCAAACCCCGCCCTCAGCAACAAACCTAACTTTCTGACTGGGCCATTTGGCTTTATGACAGTTACCGCAAGAAAATGAAAACTTTTGCAGCTGCAATTTGCAGTTGTTTGTGTAAGAAATAGCAGCAGAGAGATTGCGAGAGAGAGAGAGAGAGAGATTGCGAGAGAGAGAGAGAGAGAGAGAGAGAGAGAGAGAGAGGGAGAAAGTAATTTAAATATAAATTCATGACTTTGATAAATTACCAACTAATGACCGAGAAGAATGGTAAGACTTCGCTGCTTTTTAGTGAATAAGCGAACGCCAACTTTTCGAGCTTCAAATTAAGAGTGCGCAGGGCGGGACTTGAACCGGTAATCCTCTTTCCCCTTTCTCGTATCTCCTCCCCCTAAAAATTATTCACTGGAATTCCCTTTGTTGAGTTTGAGTGTTCAACGTTTTCGCTCTTCTTGTTTTTTTGCCCAGGCGAAAACAAAAGCGGCTTAATGGCTCGTGACTGGCCGCCAGCTTCAGTCAGCTGAATAGGTGAGTGGACATGGACAAAGGGCGGAGTTGGGGTTGGGTTGGGGTTGGGGTGGAAAATAAAAACCGAAGTGCAATGAATTGCATTTTTGTGAGCAGTGCACTAAGTAAGTGCACAAGTAGCCACAAGTAACAGCCAATTGTTGGGGAGCTAGAGCGGGGGGTGGTTGCTAGGTGGTTGCATTGTCAAGCGTTGTCCTGGCAATCTGTGCCCATTCACTCGCATCCTTTGACTCAACTTCTCGCCTCCAATCGTTCGCTCGTCCTCGCTCAATCAATGTCAATGTTGCCTCATTGAGTTTGCCTTTGATGCTGTTCGCCCGCCCCTCTTACCTGCACTCAGAGAAAAACGCCCTGCAGTTTTGAAAGTAGAAAGTGTTTCTAACTTCTGAATATGAGAAAACAATTTATATAGGCTTGTTCTGCGGCGACAATCCCAAAATATATAGTGAATTTCAAAAATTAAATGTGATTTTTTTCTGAGTGTATCTGTCCTCTTCCCTTCTGCCTGTGATCTGCTCCTCCTACACCAGCCCGCCCTTCCCAGCTCCCCCGTTTGCCAATCCTTAGACATGTCCTCGCTTTGTCGCCCGTCCTCGTCCTCGTCCTCGTCCTCGTCCTCGTCTTCGTCGCTGTAGTTCTTGTTCCCGTTATTGTTCTTGTTGTTGTAGTTAAATCAATCGGAATTTTATTGTGTAAACTGTTTTCTAATTATTTTCATCTGCTACGTCATTGTACTATCAAACTCCCCCGCTCCACGCTCCCCGCTACCCGTTCCACGCTCCCCGCTACCCGTTCCACGCTCCACGCTCCACACCAACCACTCGCTATATTCATGCACGGTATCCTGGCTGTTGTTCGTCTGTCTCTGTCTTTTGGCTGCTCCAATTAGCGAGGCATCAACATGTTGCGGTCCTCGCTTGCCACTTGCCACTTGTTATCTTGTTTTCTTTTCTTCTTTTTTTCTGTGGTTTGTTCTGTTTTTCTATGCTTCGGTTTTCTTTCTTTAACTAATTTACTGTTGCAGAGATTTTGCTGCCACGCAGTTTGCGGTATTAAAGGGGGCATGTTTATTTATAGGAATGGAAGTGGGGAATTGCTCTCGGACTGCGTGTGAGGATTCAGAATCGGATTTGGGCTTAGGCTTGGTGCATGGGGCTTGGGGCAGTCATATCAAATCGTTGGACAAGTCACGAAACGTCTCATGGCGAAACGTCTCATGGATCAGGTACTGAGCTTCACTTAAATATATATTCAGGTATATACACGCACACATATACACACACATATACATATGTATATGCTGTAGGACAATAATGACCGACTAGAAGAGACACTGTACTCAGTCCTAATATACATACGTATTTCCACCTCCTTTCAAGTCATAATCAATTGGATATTACAGAATATATTTTTACAACTGAGATTTTTGGTTTCTATCGGAAATCGATGTATGTATATTAATATCAGGGACACCTATAAGGTTATCCATAAAATGAAATAACTTTTATTCCAAATCTCCTGCTCTTATTGTCAGTGAGTCGGCTGTTCATCCTAATCGAGAGTCTATAAGCCATTTGTATGTTTTCTTCTGCCTGTTAAATATTTTTGCTCAACTTCATTCTACCATTTTTCAGGATAGTGTAGCTCCTATGGTCTCTGTATCGGCTACGGTCGCAACTTTTGGAACGATGGGAAAATTTGTCAGCCAACGGCATAATTTATACTGGCCGAAAAATACCAATTTGCCTTAATTAATTATATAATTTATTTTGCATAAACACACAGGTATATTAGACATAATCGGGCATAGTTGCAAATGAAACTTGACTTTTAATTAGGGCAACTGAATAAGGGCAACAGAGACGTGGCTGGTTAAGACTTGTAGTTAGTTATTCATTCGGCATAAAGAAAATTTATTTGCTTAGATGTGTGTGTGTGTGTGTGTGTGTGTGTGTGTGCTTGTAGTAAAAATACTGATATGAATGTATGGCGCACAAGTTGGAACTTAATTAAATTCTTAACGTTTGGCAAACAAGAAAAATAAAGCAGGCAAATAAAAGGCAAAAGAAATGCTGCTAACGACTAACAACAGGCTAGCCAAAATGAAAGCAATAACTTCAAACTTCAACACCAACAGGGCTAACACGCACACACAAATACAAACACACACACACACACACACACACATGTCATTTAAGTTTTACGCATTTGCTGTCTAATGGGTCAGGTGATTTTCTATTGTCGCCGTCTGCTCTGCGCTCAACTGCGTCTTTGCTGCTGGACTCTGCATGTTTAATCCAAATTACTAAAGTATACATACACACACACACACACACACACAGACACACACACCCACACATCGAGACACACGCACACACAATGACAGCGTTGTTCTTCCCTCCATCCAGGTTTTTGGACGTTGTTTTGTTTGAGCTGCTTTTCTGTTTGCATTCACTCCCAAGAGTGTTTAACTACACTCAGAAAAAAAATAAGTATAAATATTCTCAAGTTAAAATCTACAATACCAAATCAGATTTATGAAGATATGTTTCATATTTTTGAGATACCCATTTCCAAAAATTGCATCAAACTTTCTTTTACTAAAATCAAAGTTAGAAAATGAAATGCTTTTCATATTCGTTCGAAGTCGAAAGTTATTTGCATAATTATTCAAATATTCTGTTAATTTAGTATATAAAATCGTAGAATCTCATGTTTTGCTCTATTCAACTTTTAAATCTAGCTTGAGTTGAATTTTATCCCCTGAAAAATGAGGCATGCTGCATTTTGTCACATTTCTCTTTTTTTCTGAGTGTGCCTGTGTGTGTGGGTGTGGCTGGTCTCTTGGCTTGTGTGTGTGTGTGTATGTGTGTGTGTGTGTGTGGGTGTCTGTGTGTTGATGTGTGCGTTTTTCGTGTTTTAATGAATCTGTACGGGAAGACCGGCCATTCTATTTGTAAATGCTGTTAATTGAGCTAAGGCTAAACGCCATATCTTAGCGCTTTAGCCTGAACTCCCTTGCCGCCCTTACCCCTTTACCCAGCTCACGCCCCCCGTGACTCCTAGCCACCTTACTTGGCACGCCCCCACGTGCCCGAACCCGACCCATCCTGTTGCCAGTGCGCAGCTAAAGCGGCCTGAGAGGCGACTTCAATTAGTGAGCGCGTTTGCAGCACTTTCATTTTGCCTGTTTATCAATATACCCCGTAAATGGCAGATGGCCTAATGAGGTATATGCATTGAGCAACATCATTTTTTGATTATTGCAATTGCATACTAGGTATTGCTTATATACCTACATATATCCTCCTATATCCTTCCAAGTTGCTTTGAGTGCTGACTAAGTGTATCTGTCAGCATTGACAACAATCAAAATAGTAACATTATAATAAAATTATAGAATGATATATTATAACATTTATGTGTACATATATTTATGACGATCTTTATAAATCGATGTCGTGCTGGAATCCGAACTGGAGCCAAAATTCGGTTTCGGTTTAACAGCCCGTAAATTGACGGTCTGAAACTAGGCTGCAATGCTGGGCATCCTAGGGTATCTAATGTTGTATACAACTTGTTAGGGGGCAATTGGGGTCAGACAGTACACATCCCGCACACTCTTGCACACACACACACACACACACACACTTAGACACACACACACATTGATATAAATAATAACAATGGAGAACGTTTGGGAAATACACGCAGCCCAATTGCCACGAAACTAAAATACTGTCCCAATAAAAATAAAAAATAATAATACCGTTATTATTAGTATTATTTTTATTATTATTATTATGATGACTATGTCCGCAGCGTTTGCCTCGTTCAGTTTATGTTTATGTTTTCGTTCTCTTTCTTTTTGTTATTTTTGTCTTTCCTTTTCTTGCGTTTTTCTTTCTGCGACACTTTGCCCCTCGTCGCTCGTTGCCTGTCCGGCTGCCAAATATTTCAAGAAATGACAGCTGTTAATGGCATTATACATCCTGCTCTGAACGCCTGCCTGGGGAGGATGGGGCAGCCACAAATTCAGGTGAGTCGCCGCTTGACTTACTCGCTGCTAAGTGCTGCGGCTGCGGCTGTTGCTGCTGCTCCTGCTGCTGATAGCTTCTCCTCGTAAAAAACAGACAGAACTTAGAACAAGTACAATTCGAAAAAAATGAAAAACAATGCTACGCCCAGAAAAAAATGTGTGTAGAAAATCTTGATTTGAAAAATAATTTCAAAATTTATGAACAACTTTTTCTAATACGATGTTTTTTTCCATCACATTTTCTATTATCCAACAAATGGAAATGCAAGATCTGATTCTTAGAAAGTATTTCGGTTGAAATTCAGAAAATCGTAATGAAATTATCGCTCTCGATTGCTATATGAGTGCTTAGCTAAAATCTTAAAGAATAAATATATTTTTTTTAAGTATCAGAAAGCTAATTTCAGAACTCTCCCATCGTTGAATATAAGACATATTTTTTGAATTTTAGAAGACCATAAAATTAGGCACCCTGTTTTTTTTTTTAGCAGGCAAACAGCTTTAATAATAAAACTCACATTTTGAAATATGTAAGCTGAAATTTGATCAAAATCAGACGAATCAGAAGAAACACCCAAGTTATTGACCAAACGAAACGAATGTATTCTGCAGCATCCCGAGATCTACACATACATATTTATGTATGTATTTATGTATGTATTTATGCAGACCGGAGACTTGAGATTTGTGTTTTGGGCTTGGGAACAAAAACATACGCTCACATGGTGTTTTTTTGCCTTTTTGTGTAACATTTTTTCTGAGTGTAGAACGTAGAAATATGAAGAGGCCAGTTGGGGTTGGGATTGGCAACAGTTACTCGTTAGCTGGCAGAGGCACTCATACCTTTTAGATTGATAGCATCGATGGTTCTGTATTTTTTTTCTTTTTTTTTTTTTTGGTTTTTGTTTTTGTTTTTTGTTTTTGTTTTTTGGTTGTGGCGCCGTTGTTGTTTATGGGCCCGGCCTTGAGTATTCTTGCACCCGGAATTGCTGCCATAACAATTTGCGTTTTATGATGGCCACGAGAAACTGTTGCAGATTTTCGAGATTTGTTAGCAAAAGCGAAAGCGAAAGCAAAAGCAACGTCAAAAGCAAAAGCAACAGCAACAGCAACAGCAGCTTTTAATGTTGTGTCAGTTGCCCTTAACGAGTTGCGTTTATGAGTGCGACTCTCAACTGAGTACACAGAATTCGAAATTCGAAATTCGGAATGTTGAGTGCCTGTTCCGTTCCGTTCAATCAATTGGTCAACATTCAATTAATTGACTCGTTAATTAACAATTAGTTGACGCAGAGTTTTAACTTGATTTTCGGTTTTCAGGATGTAAATTATTGCATTCAAACTAAAAGAAATCGATTGCGTCTCTCAAAAGAGTACACAGAATTCTATTTTAAGAAAGCTAATCTATAGCTAATATAAACATATTATATAACCTAACAGGCACTGAGCCTGTAAACCTAGAGCAGTGGTAAAATGGCTTAGAGTGATCTCCTGCTTTGGCTGTGGAGCACGTAAATAAGTGAACATTGTCAGCTATATAAAGATTGGATTTAGGAAATGCATACAGTTCGATTTTCCACCTCTACTCAAGAGTTACTTAATAACAAGTCAAACACCCGTTCCTTTCAATCCGTTGGCCAACCATCAGTAAGTCTACTCTTAAGCAAATGCTGATATGCCCATTAAATCTTGCAAAAAACCAAAAATGATGTATATTTAAATAAAGTGTTCAAGTTTAGCGTCAACTCATCAGTAAGTCGACGAGAATCGTTAACACATCAATCAACTTAACGCAGTCAATCACTCATTAAGAAATCAATCAAGCGAAAGTCAATTGTACAAGAAAAGAAAAAGATTTAATTTGGCACTCACAGTCAGTAGCTCAGGATGCTAATCCTTTCAGCGCAAATTCAGCTTTCTGGTGCTTAAGACATGTACCAATCATTTAAGAATTCCAGCGCCAATCAATCAGTTAACTCAACAAAACTCATAAGCAAATCAATCAAGCGCTGCAGTGTACATCTTTAATTGAATTTACTACCGCTTACAAAGGAAAGTAAAATAAATAAACAAAATACACACATTCTTGAGGAGGCGGCGCACTCGTTTCATAAATCAATCAAGACAATCCATCAATTAAAATGGAGCGTGAACAGGGCGAGTGGGGAGGGGGGCGAGACGAAGGAGGCCAATGGCTACGTTATTATTGCATTCATAAACCCATAAATGGCTAATGAAACGTGTACATCGAGTTGAGGCTGAGTCGAGATAAGTCAACAGCTTGACCTTGGTTCCGCGACGGGCCAGTGCGAAAGTTAGTTAGTGACTTTAACACCACTTACACTGAGAAAAATGTGGTAGAAACTGAGTTTCTAACCCACCGCAGATTGCCAGCTGTACATTTAAAAGTAAATCAAAGATGGCATCTTAACATAACCTCAGAAAACAAAGTTTTTATTGTTTTAAGCAATAATTTCTAAATATATGATAAGATTTTTCTAAAAATTGGAAGGGCTTGCCTAAACTAAGAATCTCAAAAATAATGTATCCTCTTTTTATTTTGTACACTAATTTACTAAACCCTTCTTTTCGAAGAAGTCTTTTCTGAAATTCAGAAACCAGTAATCAAATTTACTAGCTCGTCTTTGATGTCTGATTCAGCATCTTCAAATCACTTAATAATGAGCGCGCTTAGGAAACTTTTTTATTAAATATTTATGTGAGTCCAAAATTTTGGTTTTGCAATAATTATTGTGTCAATTGAATTGAATAGACTGGAATGTAGCCAAAAATTGTAGCTAGCCAACTAGCTTAGAAGACAAATAAACAAAAAAAACAATAAAAATAAATGAAACAAGTAAGAACGACGAAGTCGAGAGAGCTCGACTACGATATAGCGTTAACCCAGCTGTTAAATATATTCTAGTTTTATTGGTAATTTCCATTTAGAAAGTTTTGCACCCAAATGTGAGCAGGTCTGCAAGTGCAGTCATTCCTTTTAGAAAGCACTCTAATTTGGGCTTTTAAAATAGCTTATAGAATTAATGTTAGCAAATTTTCCAGTTTCCGGTTGAATTATGTAATTAACATTAGCATTAAACTTTTACATAAAAAGATTATTGCCTCATGCGGAAACATTAGTTTTACTAATTCTCATTTATTCACATGGGCTTCACGTGGGCAAAACGGGGAGAATAGATTTTGTTTCCATGTTGTTTTTTTATGATGGATGTGCGAACTGCGTAAGCAAAATATTGCACATGCAAAGGATTAAGTCTAAGCTTCTTATATTAACACAGTTGCCATTTGTGATCTATGCACTCAACTTCAATTTTGAATGTTGGGCTTTTGAGTATACAAGTTGTGCTAAAGAGAATTTTGTGTACTTTAACCGATAGCCATATATCTAAGGAATTCCAGTGGCCACCAGAAATATCGAACGATATTAACAGCGATGTGGCCAACTTCAAACTGTACACGGATATATATACTCCCAATCGGTTAGTTAACAGGTTTTCCACATACGCTTTTGACCACCAGTAGCAATGCAGCTTGCCAATCACAGACCAAGTTGGGTTCCATACAAGCCTCGGCTGCATGCACTGAATATCAGGAGCACTATTAGGAACTGCTCTGCATCCTTCACGCCCATGCAGTTTGTGCGAAGTTCTTCCAGGGAGGGAGATTTTTTGTCTTAGTGTATATGTATGTACACTAGTAGTTTCCAAACGTGTGGCTAATTAGCTGTGGGGCCCCAATGGACCGTCCTGTTGCTCATTTGTTGCCACTTACTCTTTCGGGGCCATCTAAAACTGGCAGCGCCAGCGGCGCTCATAAATTAACTCGAATGCGTGTCGCACTTGCCACCCAAATATCGCATTGCATCGCCTCGCGACCCCAAAAAGAAAGCTGGTTTTTCTTTTTCCATCCATCCCTCGGCAAGTTTATGCCAGCGGAATACCCAACTCAGTTCAAGGTTTTCTCTTTTTGGGGGGAGGTTTGCTTTGGTCAGCGCTTTGTATTCAAACTGCAATTAAGTATAAGAATTAAAAGGGGCGTGACCAGCTGGCTGGTTTCGGTGGTTATTTTTGGAGTGCCTCAGGCCGGCAGAATACAAGATAAGAGAGTGCCACAATTAGCCAACAGCAAGTTGCACAGATTGGCAACAAATTTATTCGGTACTTTGTATTGGAATTTATACACATTTTTAACTGGCGATGGGCATGCCGATGGAGATGGGAAATAGAACACTCTCTTAGATCATTTATGTATGAGTGATAAATTTAATGTTCTCCCCGTTTCACTTGCAACTCAACAATCTTTACGATCCAGTAACTGGGACTGAAATTAATATCCAAACATACCAAAACATTGCAGCTTTGCAGAATAATTGTTGTTTCGCATGTTTTTGAAAACTTTCCGTAAAATACATAAATACTGAAAATAATTAATAATCAACAAAATGCGTTGCAGTAATTGTATATTTGTCGATATGTCTCATATTTTGCGTACATACGTATATTTAGACAATTTATATTGTTGTTGCGTTGTTGTTGTTTATCTGGCTTAAATTTATGGTATCTGTGAATGCCAAACTAATTAGAAAAGTTTTGTGAAACCCATCGAATTCGACAATGGAAAATGTGAATACGTACATACATATATACAAATGTGCATTGTATATATTGAAACTATTGCTACAAATATATATTGGAAATATGCATATGTGCATTTCTGCACAGAGCAGCACCATGCTGAGGCTGAGGCAGAGGCTGAGGCTAAAATTCTTGCTCATTTCTCAATTATGTATCTACAGAATCAAATAAGAAATTCTATACACTAATGATGCATGAATGCAGCAATTTGTAGCATGACTGAGATGAATAATCATGGGAAAAATCAACTGCAACTGATTTCATGCAATAAATGGCTGCATCAATTTGTGCCTGATAATGATTGAATTACCAATTATTTCCATGTAGAGTTCTAAACGATTATAGTTTTGTGTTACTGAATTAATGTTGCATGTGCAACAAAAATTCAACAAAGTTATTGACACTTGAAGAAGAAGAAGAGAAAAAAGTCCAATTGGAAGTCATCACTTTATATGACAGGAAAACAGAACGGAAACATAATTGCTGTGCAAAGTGTTGGGTTGACAAAAAGAAAATGAATGTGGAAAATAAGTAAGCTGCAGCGATTGCATTACTGACAGCACACGAATTAAATGATCAATAATCTCATATTTTTGCCAGATTATTTGTCAAACACTATTTCGACTGCAACACATGTTGTAATTGGAGTAAATTCGACGCATTATTTATAACGCTTTCAGCTTTTAATTAGGCTCAGAGACCACAATTACAAATATTTTCCAATTGATTAGAATTACAACATGTGTTGCGGTCGACAAATAATCCGTCAGAAATATGATATTTTACTAATGAATTAATTGGCGAGAAATTACCACTGGTTTATAACAAAACATAAAGCTTAAAATATGATTAGATTTAAAGTTGAAAATGCGAACAAATTAATTGGAAGATGAGAAAAGGAAAGCCTTGAAAAAGACGGCTCGAGTTGAATACAAATAAATGGTGCGCGCTGCCTGAATGCATTCCAAACAATAAAGATAACTGAATTGGCAATTGAGAAAAGTGAATTGGGAAATGGGAAATGGGAAAAGTGTCTTTCGATTGCGAATTGCCAGCAAGAAGATTGTGTGTCAACATTTTGCAGTGAAAACTTGTTGCACCATTCGCCGATAAAATGTGTTAGACTGATTGAAATTGAGTTGCGGATGGTGCCGGTGTGGGCGTTGGGTGGGTCTCTTGCCTGTTGGCTGTTCGCTGTTGCAATGTAAAGAAAGCAACATGCCAAACTTGACTCGCAATTCATTCACAAACAAGCAAACTGAGCACGATAGTAATTGAGGGAATGGGGCAGGGTGCAGACAGATAGCAAATGCAGATGGCGCTGGCATTCGAGTTAGCACTCATTCATTTATTTGCTGTCAGCACACACACACACACACACACACACTAACACACAGACGTACAGGAACACACCCTAGGTGCTTTCATTCATTAAAAGTCACTGTGGCAAACTGATGCGAACTTTGGCTAACTCTTTTGGCATTCGTATTAGTGTGTGTGTGTGTGTGTGTGTGTGCATATATGTGTGAGTGTGTTAACTTCAAAAGCACTCACACACACACATAATTGACGTGTTGCATGTAAACAGAGTAAAAGGGTGCGTCGAATGTGTGTCAGAAATGTTGCCTACTTTTTGGGGCAGAAAAGCAACAGCTGAAAGTTTGCATTTCGTCTAGATTTATTTCTTTATCTATGTATTTCTGTCTGACATCTCTGCAAAATAGGCAAGCAACAACAAACTTACTGATTAATTGTGTGAATAGGATTTGTAGAAAAAACTGATTGCTTAACGCATTGAAACAGCTAACAAATGCGTATCTTATGAAAATTGTAATCAAAAATGATAAGCCTATAGAAGACTTGACGAAAACGCTTTCTAGATATTTATGTTTTAAAAAAATTTAAATGGTCTTTGGGAATGTTCAAAAAGTCCTACTGAAATGTGTTTTTATGTATGCAAATAATAAATTTACAAAGCTTAGTAATGATAATAATAATTTTGGATATAACAGCTGCATTGGGCATTGACGGACTAAGACATTCAATCTTTTTTACTTGGGAATCCTATGGCAAAGTTGTTCGTTATTTATTGAGTTGGGTTCAGAACCTGTTACTTAAAGCCAGCCCAAAGATTAGATCAAATGACTTCCGAGCTTTCCAATTTTGAAACGAACAAATTTTGATTCGAAAGTGAAATCGGCTTGACTATATAATGATAAAATCAAGCCTATACCGTTATATACTAGAGGTCTCATTAAGCAAATTAACAAGGTAAACTAGTGCTTGTTTGCAGCAGCAATAAAAAAATATTAATTTGCCTAAATTGTTTGTATATTTGAATTTGGCGCTCTGCTTGGCACAGTTTAAATAACGTAATGTTAGTCGATGCAATTGTAACTACATTTGCAGACTATGTTAACGGCACTTCAACTACAGACGCCAGCTTTAACAGCGCTCTGTCTCTCTCTCTCTCGCTCTCTGCATAGGGCGCTCGCTGATCTGTTGGCTGCTGTAGCCAATCACGTTCGATCGTGCCGTGTACAAATTTTCTCTTATTAATAAGTAACTGCAAGCCTTCAAGCACATATAACGAATAAACATTGCAACATTGTGGCAATCATTTTGTGGTATTATTTGACAACAAAGGCAAACAAAAAGCTGAAGGCGTAAATAGTGCTATTTTATTTCATATTTTGTACGTAACTTTCCACAAGCAATGAATTAGATCGTGAAAAGTTAGCCAGCTGAGCTTTCATTTGGATAAGATAACATAGTTGTGTGTGATTGTGTGCGTGTTTGCTTTTATACAGACCGCTGCGACTGCGATAACTGCTGCTGCTGGCGCTGGCGCTGCTGCTGCTCGACGGCTGTTGGGGGGGTCGGTGCCGTGGACGTGCGCCGCCGCCGCCGCCGATGCCGCCGCGCATCGCCGCGACATCGGCTTGCGGCGGATCAACGTATTCGGCCACTGCTCTGCCGTTTGCTGCTCTGCTGCTGGCGCTGCTGCCCGTTTGCTGTGGCGCTTGTTTGTGGTTCGTTTTCGTGCTTTGTTCTTTGCACACACACACAACAAAAACAAAAACAAAAAAGAAGAGGAGCTAACTGTAAGATGCTCTCTTTTGGCTTTGCACAGGAAAAAATAGACGTGTTTGTGTCTGATTAAATAGTTACGCGCAGGGAGCAGGAGAAAGACGAGCAGTTTGTTGTTGTTGCTGTTGATGATGGCGACGATGGGGCAAAGGTGGAGTGTGTTGGATGTAAATGGTTAGAACGCTGCGGGCGCAATTTTCATTTGTATTTGTGTTTACAGTTTACGATGCCAAACCAAAATCAAAAAAAGGCCGCGTTTCCTACTCGACTCTGACTCCGATTTCGACGCCGACGTCGACTTCGATTTTGACTTCGACTTTGACTTTGACTCCGATTTCGAATGCGGTTCAGAGTGCAACACGGACACGAAGCAACTCGCGTCTCGCGTCTTTCCCCCTCTCTCTTTCTTTCTATCGTCTGTGATGCGCGTGTGTGCGTGTGTGTGTGTTGCTTGGTGTGTCGAGTGTTGTGTTGTGTTGTGTGGTGTGTGTGTGAGTGTGTGTGTTGTTGTTGGGGCGATGTGTGAAATGAGAATTGGCGTCGGGACTCTGCTTCCTGCTGTTGTGGCACGTCGAAGGATTCAACACCAACTGATACGAGTGGCGAGCACTCGCTTCCCATTACACTTTATCTCCCTCTGAACGGTGGCATCCATTTCATTCGCACGCGTTAACAGCTTGGCCATAGGCCGACATACAACCAGCTGAGCAACAGCTGCTTGGAGCTTTAGTTTAGCTTTCTTACGAACAGCAACAATTGAATTGCGCAAAGCGTAAGTAAGCTTTGCAGGATATTCCGAAAAGTTAGCAGCACCTTCTGCGAATGCCCCAAAAGAAACACGCCAAAATTGTTAAAAAACAATTGTCCCCAAGAATTGGATGACAAATGAGTCTCCTAAATATATACTTTATGTATAGGATGGATGATTAAAAAGTCAATCAAAGTTTTAGTGAAAAGCTGTCTTTTTCAAAATGATTAGTTTCCAATGAATCTTGAGTCTAACCAATCTTAAGTCGGGAGAAGATGTAAGATGAATCTATTCACATTTTTAGATCATAATAGATGGTTTGATTTGCATAGTTATTAATTAATTAATCGATATTAATTAAGGGAATCGAGGAAATGTTCTAGATTGTATTCAAGCTAATGATGTCTTAAAGGTGAACTCCATACAATTCTTCAATAAAATGAAGACTTGTCAAACAAAAGGTTCTGAAATTGTCAATTGACTTTCTCCAACAAATGTTGGACCCATTTGCACTTAAGTCCCCAGAAAATATTTCTGATTTTTTAAATTTAAATTTTAAATTGTAGTTTGAACTTCATTATTTTATTTCATTTATTTTATATATCATTATGTATAGAATTAGTGTGACTCACCTGTCTGCGTGCTGGAGTCAAAGAAAGTGCTAGTTGTTTCCACGGTCATGGTGCCAATGGTGCCATCAATAATCTGGGCTGATGAGTCGCGACGGCCACGATATCTGTGGAATGGGATTATAATTCGTATTTATATCTGTTTATTTAGTCAACATTTTATTTGATTTATGTAATTGAACGTGAATCCAATCGACTGATGGCTGCCCTTGATAGTTGACTCAAAGGAAACTGTTGAATTCCTAAGGTCATTATCTATTGTGGTTAACTGCCAATTTCTCAATGAGTGAAGTAGCCCAGTTTGGCGCAATAATATTGACTGGTGGGTTAACTTAACATCTGACGTCCAACTGCGAAAGTGCATTGCTTAAGCATTTCTACAAAACTCAACTTGCAACTAGTTAATTAATAGCAGTCTCTGATTACAGTATTAATAACAGTGCTAACGAATGAAGCGTCAAAGCTGTGAGTATTAATTAAGCAACTACTTCTCGATGACTTCCCAACTTGCACTCAGAAATCAGCGAAAGACAGAACCCCATTCAAATTGCCAATTAAATTCGTATCAACGAGCAATGTGCAACACAATAGCTAACGCATTCCGCCAATTGATATTAATTTAATAATAATGTGAGCAATCATCGTGAAGGATTTCCTTTGTCGTCTGCACCAGAATACTTCACTTCAATCTCTACTAGCAACTCCAAGTGGCCAATTAGCCCAGGTCAGTACACTTGGAGAGAGTCGATACACTTAAAAAATAAAGCCGAAAGTAAAAATGTAATTAAATAAAATTTAAAATTAAACATAAATTAATAACTACGAAATATTTATAGAGTATCCCAAAAAAAATGGTGATCTTCCTTCCTTTACTTTCTGAATAATAATGTGAGTTGGCCTTGGCGCTAGAAGTGTGGCTAATTTCTAAAATACAGTGTGCTTTTTTTCTGAGTGTAGGAGTGATAAAGAGTGGTATGGCAGTGTATATCCTTACCGGCAGACATCGTCGCTCTGGGAGCTCTGGCGTCGAAAGTTGCGACAACGTATCATTTCCTCGGTGGTCGACTGTCGTCGGAAGCCGCGTGCGATGAGAATCTCCTCGGTGGTTGACTGTCGCCGGATGGCTGGTCGCTGATTCTGCTCCACATTCGGCGGCTGAGGGCGTGAGCAGGGACTGGGGTCCCGCGATGAGGAGCAGCTGTTAGAGTCCGGGGAGCGTGGCGAACGTGCCGCCGAGCTGCTCTGGCGCCGCAGCGTGTGTCGCCGGGGGCTGCCGTCGCGCTCATGTGATCGATCCGGTGAGAGATGTGTGCGGGAGTCACGTCGCCCGCCGCGCGATGCGCTGTCCGGCGAGAGGGAATCGCGTCGCGAGGTGCGACGCTCGCAATCCTCGGGCGGATCCGGACTGAGTGCTGGCTGTGAGCCGCGTCGGCTGCCGCCGGGCAGACAGCTCTCATCGAAGGCGGTCGCCTGACGCTGCAATCGCTGCAGCCGAGGCACACGTTCCGGACTGATACCTGCCTTGGAGTCGCGACGTTGGCCCCGGCTGCATTGCGTGGTAGAGTCACGGCGACCCTTCGGAGCTGTCGGACTGGTCGCCGGCGGCGTTACGGAGCTGGTGATAATTGTCGGCGGCGGCAGGGCCTGGCAGGCGGTGTCCACCTGCTGATGTGAGTGATAGTTGCTAGTTGAGATTTGTGGCACGCTTATTGAGTCTGAGTTGGAGCCGGCAGAGCTGGTCGAGGGACGCTGCTCCTGCCGGAAAATGGGAAATTCCGGTGCGGCGAGTGAGTCACGTTTCTTGGTTATTTGGTATTTGGCTGGTGGAGGCGGAGTTGGTACACGCCCAGCAACACTACTGTCGCGACGGCTGCCCGACGGATAGCTTTCGCCGGAGCCGCGTCGCGAAGCCTGTGCGTTGCTCAAGGATAACACAAAAGACGGAGAGAGAGAGAGAGAAAGGGAGAGAGTGAGGACTTGCATAGGTTGGTTTACGTTGGACTGCATTCAAAGAGTACAAGATCTGACAAACGCACAAATATATATGTATATCATTTTAATCATATCCATCGATATAGTCTTTACTATTTCCTCTTTCCATAAACAAAATCGCCATTTAAGGCCCTTATTTATGCCCTCTTTCTGGAGTTCTTCTTTGCTATTTGTAATATTATTCCTAGCTACGATATTTAAGTTTTTTCAGGGATTCAGTTTGGAAACAAAAATTGCCGACGGCAAAAACAGGCAACATTTTAATGGCAGATCTCCGGATTTGAGTTCGGCAATAAAACGAAAGTAATATATTTAGCAGCTTTCACAGTCGAGCTCACTCGACTATAGCCTTCTAATTTGTTCCGATATGTTCTATATTCTATATTATCAATTTATAGTTGTCTGACCTTATGAGTAACACTCATCGCTAAGCACTCATTTATATATAAACTTGACTATTTCTCACTATTCTCACTAATCTTAGTCGAAACTTCGCTGTGTCTATCCAGAAGCTGAGATGCATCCGTTCGTTGTCAATGTACATTATTTTGTACGTATTGAACTGATGTATATGTATGTGTAGACTACATTGATAGGGGTGCACACGTTTATGTGTATCTCATAATATGTAAGAGGCTATGGGCACTTGACTTGTATTTCTTATTTTTCAATCCAGTTAATAACACTTAATATTTATTTCACAAAAAGATTAATATTTAATTGCATTTTCCGATTCGCTTTGTTTTGAAGTATGTTGAAGATATAAAGTGCCATTTGGAATCACTAAGAATTTCACGAAAATGCATCAAGGTTATTGAGCAGAAGTTCTGGCAATTTTGAGGGTGAGTGGGTGGTGTGCGTGGGTGGTGTGTTCGTGGTATGTGTGTGTGTATATGGGCAGCTGTGTGGGTGTAGTTCTTGGCATTGAAACTTACGCTCTTGGTGCACTCAACGATGGGCACGGAGGCAGTGGTGCTGCTGCCACCGCCAGTGGTGGACTGCTGTGGTTCTTCAGCAGTGGAGCTCTCCCTCCGGGGCCAGTGCCTCGCAGAGTCGCTGGAGGCGCTTGTCCCGACGTTGCTGACCGTTGCCGTTGTCTGGGACTCGCGACGGGAGCGTATACACCGTGTTCCCGAATCCGCGCTCGACTCGCGACGCTTGCGCGGAGTCACATACGTGACGGAAGAGCAGGCACCAGTACCTGCTCCGCTGCCGCCAGCCCCGGTGCTGGCGTCGGCTGTGGTTGATGTGCGCCACGGTAGACTCCGCGCCAAGTCCGCAAGTGTCTCCCGACGATTCAATTGTGATCTGTTGCGAGACGCCTGCTGCTGCTGCTGTTGCTGTTGCTGCTGTTGCTGTTGTTGCTGTTGTTGCTGCTGACGGTTCGCCCCGCCGCTCCACTCCCTCAGTATGTCCGTCAGCTGGGCCAATGAACTGCGGCGCCGTCTCTGCAATCCTGGCGGAGGCGATTGGCTCGGCGGTGTCGTAATCTGTGCCGCCGAATCGCGACGACCCCCCAAACGTTGACGGATCGTCGACTCCTCCAGCTGCAAATCAGTTTGAATTTGCCACAAAAAAAAAAAAAAATATATATATATATATATATGTAGACATTATATGTATATATATATGTGTACAGTTGCACAAAAAATAATAGCACCACTAGGACATTTTTTCTTGAGGATAAAAAAACAAAGCAAATTTTGGTTTTTATCATAATACGCACTTTATGGAAATCGTTGTTTTCTAATTTTGGAAAATTGTGCACTTATTTTTGTTGTCTTTTTCGTCTTTTTCAGAACATTGCACTTCTTGATAAATCAGTTGAAAACGGTGAATAAAATATTGGTTTTATCTTTCACTTTTATTTTTCTTTCACTTTTAAAAAATATATTCATAAGTTCTTTCAACTTACAAACTTAAAAAAAAAAATACACTTCCCGTGAGAGTTATTATTTTTATTTCGTTTCATTCACTTTTAAAAAAATATTCATAAGTTCCTTAAACTTACAAACTTAAAATAAAAAAAACACTTCTTGTGCCATTATTTTTATGAATGTTTTTATTTTTTTTTGGCAAAGTTTTTGAAATATTTTTATTTTGATTTTACCTGTTCCCGGACCAAGTCGTCCCAGCCGTTGCCTCCCTGCCACACCAGGCCCACCTGGTGCGACATTATCGGCAAGTTGCAAACGAAACAAACTGCTGTCATCGTCCTGAAAGCAGAAGGCAACCAAATATAGCACAACCACTCTAATTGCAATCATTAATATCGAAACCATGCTGAGGCTTTTTTTTTTTATTTTTGTTTTAATTTTTTTAAACTGTGTGTTTTGAGAGTGCAATAGTTTTGCGTTTGGGTTTTTGATTTTGGTTGTCTGCGAAGCGCGTCAAATTCCTTCAACGTTCGGATGCGAAATGCAACAGCTTGTATCATTGTGTCCCTTCTTATAGACGGATGGCACGGAGCTTTGCCTGTTGCCCAGCAACGGGCCCTGGAAATGCACCTGCAACTGTCTCCGCTGACGGACGGAAGCTGTTTTGAACTTCAGTTTATTTATGCCTCACGGTTATCGCCGACTTGCTAACTGCGCAATAAACTATTGACATTGACCTTGAATTAATAGGCGAAACTCCGCTTTCAAGCAATCCCGATACAAGCGAACTCATCTTTGAGTTGGGCCGTGAGTAGCGCTATCTATTGATATATAATTATCATACAAGTGTTACACTTCTATAGCTCAAAAATTGAATTTTATTAATTGTTTTCAAATCAAAATACAATTTTTTCTGGCCATTGGAAAATTGTTGTTTAGCCACAGGCACCGAATATATATGGAATATTCATTTAATATGTGCATTTATGAAATAAAAATATTTTTTATAAATTTGAAAATGATCGGTATTTCTTAATTGGCTGCGAGCTGCTCAAGAGGGGCGCAATTTCAAACCACTATACGTTGGCCTTAATAAACTTAGGGTAGATAGTTTTGCTGAGGAGAAAGCTTTCAGCGTGGTTCTTGCACATGATTTTACAAAAGCTTTTTGAAAATGAATAAAAAAAAACAAATCTGGGACAATTTGCGAGCTAATTCTCAGAATTGAAAGCTTAGGTGTGGGCTGAGATTTTGGCAAGGTTTTCCTGCACGAAAATCGATGATGGTACTCAAATTTATTGGCCTTGAAAATAATTTTCAAGGTGTTCCTCTTCAATAGTTAGAAATCCTATTATTAGTATTGTTGGGATATAAATGCATATGGCTACGGCCTATGTATAAGGCAATACATTTGATAAATTTAATGACTATAAAATTGTTTCGCTGGATTTGACAGAGATTCAAATATATTGAAAACCGAGCCGTTATTTAATACTGACAAGTAACCAATTAATATTTTTTTAGCTGTGCGTAGCTTGGCTATACGACGCAATAACTAAATTTTTTTCTGCTTGGATTATTTTCTGCTGGTGAAAGCTTACAAAGAGCCTTGTGTAGGAGTATGAAGAGCAAAAGCTTTTAACTTACATATTTGTTTTTGTTTTAAGAAAAGCATGCTGCAAGTTTACGTATTGGATAATAAAAAGCTCATGCACAGTGTATTGGAATAAAGCTGTTTTTCATGCAAGGCTTACAGCTTTCAGAAATTGTTGGGTTGTGGCAAATTCGTGTCTGCGTGTGGTGAAGGTGAGAAATGTCTAGAGAGAGGAGAGGTGAGTTATGGAAAGCATATGAATAAAAGCTTAAAGTCAAGCGTCGCTTTTTAAAAGGAGCTGTTTATAGTGTAATTTTATTTATTTTTTATTTTTAGAAGACTTTGACTAGATTTGCTAACTTTTTGCGTATGACGACGCTGGTGCTGGGCTGATCCATAGACCTGTAATGCCGAAGTTTTGACATGGCGCATGGCGTTCTGCACCTGCAGCACTGCAGAATATCCTTTAATATCCAATCGTTGTTCTTGTTCTTGTTGTTGTTGCTGTTTTTGTTGTTGTCGTTGTTGTTGTTGTTGTTGTTGTTGTCGTTGTTGTCGTTGTTGTCCTTCCTCTCCGCTGGTGTTTGCCTGTCTGTGCACTATGCGAACTGTTCACAATTGAAATAACATCGTTCCAAAATCCTATTGCATTGCTCTCATTTCAAAAATGTTCACTTTGAATTTGATTAGCTTTAAAGCTCAGCTGAGTTTTGTATGTTTGTTTTTCGGTATGAAATTGTAAATCAATTGAAATGTTGTATACTCTTTCCCCATACTCTTCTTCTATACGAATTGGAGTTTGCTTTGCACATTTTCTCAATTCTCGTACGAGGAACTTTTTGTCAATATATCATCACAAAATATTTGAAAATTCCTGTTTCCGTTTCGGTTTGACACCCTGCACTTATTTCAAATTGCAAATACTCGAAATAATTATAATCATGACTTGAAGGAACTTGTATGGTAATTTAACTAAGAATTAGGAAACTTTTAATTCAGACAATCAGACCATCTTAAGGCTAGGATATATACTAGACTATGTTATATTCCTTGCTGAGATTCGAGGAAAGAGTATTTACACCTCGGCAAGCCGAAATGTCCAATGATGCCTTGGCAAATTGAATTAACCTGTTTTGTTTCTTTTTTTTGTATTGTTGTTTAACTTCTGTTTTTTTTTTTTTGTTAAGTGGGGCGGGGGAATTTGGGAATTTTGCTACACACAGAGACACAGAGATACACTGAAATAAATTGAAGAAAAGAATATTTTGTTGGTTTTAAAACACATTGAGGGGATATTTAATTAAATTTATTTTCTTTTTTAATATCGAATTATATATTCATATTTGGGTTGGGGCCAAAACTACACAAAAATCAATTAAATCTAAGTTAATAAAAAAAGATAACAGCTATCAAATTGTTCAATATGTATATATATTTATTTGAGTGAGCAGCACAAATAAATAAATGATTACAAATCCATTTATTAATCCAAATTTAATAAGCTACAAATAAGACATGCAAAATATGCTATTGCTTACTGCTAGAAAACTTATATTAACGTCCTTTTTGTTCTTAGTTTTGCAGAGCATATTGTAGTTGGTGTATATATATGTATATACTATATATTTAGTTTATTCACATTAAAAAAGAATGTTGAAATTTCTTACCTTTTGGCGGCCTTCAGTTTTGAGATCTGATTGAATACAAAATAAATAGTTTCTCAGAATAGCTTCCGAGCCAGTTTCTCAGCTTATATTTTGAATAAGCCAAGATGCTTTTTGATTTATTCACTGATTAGAGTCAGCTGAAAATGCGAAGCATAACAGCTTATTTATTGACTGTCAACTGAACGAATAACGAGTACTCAAAAAATGTGAGTGAATTCCAATATCCAAATATGAATAACGACTTTTCGATGAGCTGTCTAAACTAACTAAAAATACTGAAGGAGTTCGCCAGCGCACAAAACCCAATCAAAATGAACCATAAACTTTATTGCGATGTGCAAGTTTGTGGCTGCAAACTTAATAACTGGCAGTCAGCCTCACAAACACACACACACACAGAAGGTGTGTGTGCGTGTGTGTGTGAGTGAGAGCGGAAGTTGTCAAGTAGTTGCGTGCGAGTTCCGAGAAAAGTTGGCAGCTGTTTCGAGTCCTTTTTATTTCTTGCCAAGTGTGCTCAAGTTGTTTGTCAAGCACACACACAGACACACACACACACACACACACACAGACACATTTATAGTCGCTGGGACTGGGTTTTGGTTACTCAATAAAATAGTTTATATAGAAAATGACACAAGCATGCTTGCGTTTAACGATTGACGGACTTAAGAATACCCTCTACTCACAAATACCCTTTAAACAAATGGAGTCTCGTAGAAATCAATACTAAAGTCAATTTTTTCTTATTTCAAATAAATATGTACTTCAAAAATCAATATCAAATTTGTCATGGCTTGAGTAAATGTTTTGTTTTTTCATATATTTTAGACATATATTGAGAATGTTGAATTCATGGGTGTTACATTTATGTGCTAGACATGTGTGTTACCCGTTGACAATTGTACGGGGTATGCAATAAGATGCTGCCGCTGTTGCTGCTGGTTGTATTGGCCAAACTTTATCCCCAATCGGTCCGCAAGTTGGTAACTTAAGTTGGGCAATCCAATTGACACCTGGTTGCCCCTGCAACGTGTTTCGCTTAATCAATTTGAAGTGCAACGCCAGCTGCAGCTGAAATTGCCAGGATAACTCCTCACATACACACACACATCCACACACACACACATACACCCAGCAGTTGGTTACGCTTTTGACCCGCTTTTGCAATTTGCATTAACAGTCAAGTCGTGTGGCGAAGTCGAATTGTGTTTCAGCCATGCTTCCCACCTACAGTGTCTGACAGCTCAAATAGACCAGTGTCAAAGAAAAAAAGTAATTGCCTGCCATATGTGTTTCGGATTCAGCACTCCAGATCCTTGTCCAAGTGGGTTTTGGCGACCGTCATCCTAGTCCCTTTATTTGATGCGCTTATAAAGGGATTTTTCCGTGGTCCGTGGTTCCGTGGTAGTCCGTTTGTCCATAGTCTTTGTTGGCTTATTGCACCCGACTACGAAGGATTGATCTATTTATACCGAAAATACTCATTTTTAGGTTCTATGGCTCCTAGGTGTCCATAATGTACCTTCTCGAAATAAGCTGTACGCAAAAAATTGGGTACTTTTTTACATAATCCTACCTAGCAATTGGGGAAACCCCAGCTTATTGGGGTCATACATTAATTTTGGTGGATATATGTATATGCACCTACCATAGGTCTTTGGAATTTTTGAAAAATAATGAATAATTAGTTTATGGCAGGCAATTACTTTTTTCCTTTGACACTGCTCTCTTTAAGCTGTGAGACACTGTATATATATACCAACATATGGTATTGTATATGGTATATGGTATATATATATGTATATATATATTGCATATTGTGTGTTCTGAATTTCTTGGGCCATGATTAAGCTATGCAAACATTATACAAGCGAAAGTAGTTAGCAGAGAGGGAGGGAGAGAGGGAAGGGAAACACGTTGTAAAATATTAAAGAGAGTGTGTTCCTTAAATATGAGAAGCATCTTAAGTAATTAGTTGAACACTTAACAAATTTCAGCAGGCACTTTTGCATAAATAAACTGAAATACTTTTGGGGCTGTATACCAAAAGTATGTTATTAAAGTTTCTACAGTCTGTGCATAAAGTATCTTTCCTTATTGTCTGGTGCAAATTAATTTAGGCAAGTGGCAACCTTGAAAACAGGCTGCTGAGATCGCAATGGTAGAGGCAGGCAAGGTAAGCATCGATAAATATGACTGCAGCTGGCGAGTGCCGACTCTTTATGTGGCCGAATCCATTGATTTTCGACAGCACGTAATTGCCATAAAAGATGTGTCCTTTTTGCGTGTCCGAGAACTTGCCCGAAGGCGACAACGAAACGAGTTTTCGTTGGCTCTTTAAAAATGGAGTAAACAGAATATTAGGAAAGCGACAAGAATATTTAAATTGAAAGTAACACGCGCGAATTACTTAATCTGGGCGTAAGAAATAATTTTGTGTAGCACAAGGCAAAATAGGAAAAAAACCTCTAACGGGGCTGATAAAAAGTGAAGAAAAAACGTGGAAAAAAATGCCAGCACGTAGAGTCCTTGCCCTGCCTTTGATCTAAATTACCAAACATTCTCAGGTATTTGCCAAGCCAGAAAGCCCAACAACAAAACACACAAAAACAACACAAAAACAACGAATGAACCGAAGATGAATAAGCAACAACAGAAATGAGGCTTAAATGAAAATGTCAAATGTAACGCGGAGTCCCAAACACACAGACAGACAGACAGACAGACAGAGAGAGAGAGAGAGAGAGAAAGAGAAAGGGGGAGAGGGAGTGAGCAAAAGCAGTTAATCAATGAACTGGCCAACGAGGATAGTCCTCAAACACCATTTCCCAATCCCAAACCCTCTCCCCCTCCTGCCTAGCCAGCAATTACATCAAAAGAAAATTGCTGCCGAGTCATTTTTAATGGGCCGCTCAAAAATTAACTAAACAGCTGTTGGCATCCACGGCAACACCCCCCCCACCCCAGCCCCGGCTGTAGACTAGTGACAGACCGAAGAAGAACAAAATCTTTTAGTTGGCCTAGTTTATTACGAGCTGCACCCTGTGCCTGAAAGACCCAACAAAGTTCGCAAGTGCTTCATTGTTGCAAGCAAAAATATTTCTCTAAATAAAAATTGCTGAGCAAGCGCTGAAGTTGCGCATAGTTTATGATGAACATTTGACAAAGAGCATTTATGAATAAGACAGAGATATTTGGCGAAATCAATATACTTATTGGAACATCGACGCAACTTAGCTAAGATGAGCACAATTTGTTGCTTTGTTGTTGCAACACAAATGTGGATAGCTGAGCAGACATATTTTTGGATGAAATTTACAGCAGCTTAAAGAATTTTATATGCTCTGGGAATTATCGATTTATGTTTTTAAACTTGCTGTGAGTCTGAAGCAGAACCTTAGCACTATTTCTTACTATTGAGTAGTTTCAAATGCCGTTAATTTGGCTCCTGCTTCAATATGTAATCCCCTACGATAGACCCATTTCTCTGCACTCCGTTTAGCCCAAGAGCATATTTGAATAAATAAATAATTAATGCGGGGAGCCAGCACCTTTCATTTTATGAGCACGGTGTGTGGAGTTTCAATGAGCGCAAAGTGAAACCACCAATGGTCAGCAAGGGAAGCGTGTTTGCTGGGGGGGGGAGTGAGAGTGAGAGACGAAGGGTATATAACGCTCGCATCCGGAACTATTTGGATTTGTGCTGATGATGCTTCTGACTGCTGACTACTGTCTTCTGACTGGATATGACAGACAGACGGACAGCCAGGTGCAGCCCAAGAGTTGCTTTTCCTTTCAAATACACTCAGAAAAAGAGCTAAAAAGTAAGTTTAATATATACGCAGGTTATTTTTAATTTTGTTCAGTGCATCTCACTGCTGGCAGCTGCTGACAGCAAAATATAATTTCCGCTGACAATGCGACACAGAACCACGCGAGACCGAAAGAATGCGTAGGCGAAGGGCAACCTCAACTGGAACTGGAACAGGAAGGAGAACAAGAACAGGAACAGCACAATGGGACATTAATGGGCGCTCCACGGGTGGGATTGGGTGGTGGCAGCTCCATTGAAAATGCAGTTAATGTGCTGCTCGCCAAAGCTTTAAGCTTTGCTAAGTTTAAATTTTCAAGGACCTAAATAATAAACTCAACTTCGTAGCATAGGAAGACCAAATATCAATAAATAAAATATAGATACTTGAACAATATTTTGTAAAATTTGATATGCAAAGGAATCTTATTTGAAATTCTGCAAAGCAGCTTAAAAATAAGAAAACAAAGATACGTTTAACGAAGGACACTAATCTGGCCCGGAGCTGTTGCCTACTTAAGCCCCCAGCAATGTGTGTACCCTGTGTACCCTGTGTACTTGCCTATGCGAAGAAGTGTATATTGGTTCTGTCTAGGACTCATTGTGTAGTTCGATATTTCTTTTGTCTGATGTATACCATTCGTAGTAGTATTTAATTCTGTCCTGAACTAATCTTTGGCTTGCTTTGACTTGTGGCTTGGAGTATAAATATTTTTGGGCGCCCTTGTATTCCGTAAATGCGGTCCAGGGTTGCGACTGCGTCTGCAAATATACACTCAGAAAAAAATAGTCGGACTGAATTTGGGAAAATTCGTTAAAGTAAATTTCTACAATTGAAGCATTTGACTTTGGAAAAAAAATGTCTAATTTCAAGGGTGTGCGTGTGTGTGTGTGTATTACATTGAAGATTTCTTTTATTCATTTATTTTTTGTTACTTATATTATTATTTAATATTTGTACTTGAAGTCAGATTAGGGCTTGCACTTCTACAGTTTATAAATACATTTCAAAATAATGGAAAATATTAAAAAGAAAAATGGGAAAAAACTCATCAATTTTGGATTGTTCTTATATTTAGAAACTACTTATGGAAAAAGAGAAATATTTGAATATTTAGGGGGACTTTTGGGGCGAATTGCAATTTAGGGTGATTTTTTAGATTTGAGGGCGATTTTGTTTTCAGTGTATGACGCACTTGGCAACTGGCGTCAAGCTCAGACTCGACAGCCATTATGCAAATCAAGCGAAAAGGCGATGCCAAAACATTTAAGCCGTTTTAGCTTAGCCCCCATTCGCATTACCCCCACCCCCACCACCACCCCTCCCCGTCGCACTTCCAACACAGTCTTTGCTGAGCAGCCAACTTGCCCCTTTGTCTCTTTTTTTAGCTGGAAGTTGGTTCAAATCTAATTTCCTTTTGGCATACGCCACCTTAGCCTTAAGTTCGTATGTGTGTGTGGGTGTGTGTGTGGCTGGGTGTGTGAGAGTGTGTGTATTTGTTTATGTGCATGCATAATTGAAGTGCACACAAAGCTAAAAACAAGTGCGGGTGGGGGGAATTACTGTTGCTCAGGTGATCTTAAAGCAAGAAGATTTGTGGCACAATTGGCGTACAAGCAATCAAGTGAAAATGTTGCAGTGGGGCACAAAAGTGCTTATCTAATGTAGCACATTTAATATTTGAGATGCACATCTTCAATATTTAATTGGTTATTAATATTAGATATTTAATTTGGATGAAAACCATATTGCCAAATCAATTGTACTCGGTTAAGCGGTTAGACAACTGAAACTAAAATCATGTTTCAAGCAGCGGAGAAATGAATTGCAGACATTTAACCAATTCAATTGGCAAATAAGCCAAAGGGAAAAAGGGGTCGCGCTGTCAGCTGCACAAGACGTTAACAAACTGAGCGTGAAGCCAAACTAGAGCGCACCCAACACTACTGAGCCACCCAAACCACCTGCCCCACTCTGTGGCATTGGCATTCAGTTCTGCAGAGCTGGCAACTCTTAAACCAAACAATGAACCACATCGTTTGCTCGCTTGCTTGCTAACAGGTCTAAAATGAAATTAATTATTGTTACGCACACAGCTGCCATGGCTCGGGGGCGTGCAACAGAAACAAAAGTGGCAGAAAGAGAAAGTGGCCCTAGGCTCTGGCAGCAGCTTTATCTTTCTCCCTTCGGTTTCGGTTGTTGAGCTTCTCTGTTGTTTTTACTTGCCCGCACAGCTTAAAAGCGGTTTCTAGACTAGACCAGACTCTCATATGCTCTATTTCTTAACAGACAGTGGGAGAGTGGGAGAGAGAGAGAGAGAGAGGGAGAGAGAGAGGGAGCGAGACAATAATCTTAAGCGATTCTTGGTCTGGTTGGGTCTTTGCTGCGTTTCGCCAATTCAGCTTTAAATCATTATTAACTTATTTTCTATTTCGTCTTAAATTTTAACTTCATTATTACATTTTTAATTTAATTTAATTTAAGCACTTAGCTTCTGCAATTAAATATGAATTTAATATAATATTAGAGTTGATTTGAGAATTTACATAGTTAATTTCAGAAATAAATAACTAACTTTAAGTAATTTATTATTTTTGAATATTACAGGCCGGGCAGCCCGGCAGCCCGGCAGCCTGGCAGCCTGGCAGCCTGGCAGCCTGGCAGCCCGGTTGTCTGATAAGTATTTATAATCACGCCTCGGCATCTGGTGTCTGTCGTGTCTGTTGTTGTCCTTTGTGGCCCTGAACTTTTAATTAATGCATGCGACTGCCTGAGTTCCAGAGTCAATAAGCCCAGCCAACAATTCTAGCCAACAATTCAGCCGTTTTCCGCTAAATATTAAACCATGGGTTTCATGTTCCACTCTTTGCTGCTGCTCTCTTCATATCATTTTGCGTCTGCTTTTGCGTGTTGCGCCCCCAAAAGTGTCCCCCATATTTGTAAGCCCCCAACATTGTTCGCCCCAAGCACTCCTCTGAGCGTTTGCTTGTTTACTTTTTATATCAAAAACTTTTACGAGCTACAAAATACGCTGATGCTGAGCGGCTAAAAAACAAACAAATGTTGCGCCGAGAGTTGTTTTTTTGTTTTCATTCATTGCGAAGGCGGAGGCACAAAAAATAAATAAAAATAAAATTGATAGCATGCTTTTTGGGGTCTTCCTTCGTGAATCAGCCGCTGCCAGCGTTGGTGGTTGGATGATTGGGTGGCTGGGTGGTGGGGTGGTTGGGTGCTGAGTGGGGTCGTGCTCTGACAATGATCCAACTTCCAAGTTGCCAGGCATCAGAAACCTCAAAATGGCGACTTTAATGGCAATTATCGGCATTGTAATTATCGCCGTTTAACAAAATTAAAGCACGTTAAGTGCGTGAGTGTGTGATCTGTGTGTGTGTGTGTGTGTGTTCATTGGAGAGTGGGTGACTGTATTGGATTTTTAATCCTTCGCCGTAACTCAGGGGCAACAAGGCCACAAAAGCACTCCAGTACTAGTTCATTATTTAAAGAGTGCAAAAGCAAAAGTTTCATTTCGTTGTGGGTTTTGAGTTTGCTTCCACTTTTTTTGTGGATACCCTGTAAAGTTGCGCAAATGTATGCCGCAAACACCTCACCCCTCTAACTCCATTAAGCCCTTGATTTAGGGGCAAACACTTATTTTCTTTATTAATCCCGAATCGACTTTAAGGGCAAATTACAAATATTAAATTTGAACTTTGTGCGAAAGAGTCCACGAACATTTACGAAACCTGCTTGTATTTTTATCTCTATGTGTGTATCCACCTCTATCTCTTTCTCTGCCTCTATATCTCTTTTTTATGTCCCTTTCGTTATCTTCGTTTTGGTTTCTGTATCTGCCCTTATTTCTATTTCTTTCTCCATCCATGTATCTATCTCTGTTTCTGTCTCTATCTCTATATCTATTTGCCCGTGTCAATCTCTCCTTTTGTGTCAATCCCTGCTTGCTAGATATATCTATATCTATATCTATATCTATAGCTATATCTATATGTTATGGAAATGTTAAGAGTAAGTTTAGAGTTGTGTTAGTCTATGGCTGAATATATAAGAAAAGGCCATTAAATGGGCATCTGGCCTGAAATTGATGTGGCTGGAAAGCGATTATAATGACTGATGCCCAGCTATTAACTGTAAAAGGTGAACGCCAAAACCAGTAAAAATGTGAGGGAGATGTAATACAGAAGAAAGGACCATAAATTCCCGGCTGTTGCCAGTAGAGACCAGAAGTCCCTTTAGGCAGACACAAAAAACGAAAATCAAAGTGGGCAATGCAAAACATTTCAATAATGAATGCAAAGTACAAAAATAAGAATAAAAATAAAATCTGAGCAAAGGCATAAGTTTGTGTGTGTGTGTACGTGTGTGTGTGTGTGTGTGTGTGTGTGCGTGTGTGTTTGTGTGCGCAGTGAGCCATTTTATGTTAACAACTTTCTTGGCCCAAAGCGTTTTTCATCAAGGACCAAGAAGCAAATACGAGACTTTATCATCATTTTGTTTATCATTAACAACTCGTCAGGAGCACCATCATCGTCATCATGATGTTAAGGATAATGCTCATGACGATTACTTTCAAGTGTGTGCCATATGTCACACACACACACGCACACGCACACGCACCCACACACACACACACGCGTAAGCACAACAAATAGAGCGCACCAACCGCGTCTGCCCCCAAAATCATGATAATAATAATACAAAAATAAAATATAAAATAAAGTAAGGTAACAAAAAATTGAAAAAAAAAATGGAAGTAACGAAAAAAAATCAAAAAAGGAATAAACCTGAAAATAAGCAAAATAAATAACAAATCAGTTTTTTATTCCCGACGCCAGATGGCGCTTTGCACGCTGCCTGAGCACAAAACTTTATGAACCATAAAAGCAGGTGGCAAATCGGCACAAAGGCACGCGACGTCCTTTCATGCCTTTGCCTTGGGTCCTTCGCTTCTGCCTCCCTCGCCCCCCTTGAGGATACAAAAAACAAAAAAAAACAAGAACTGGTTCGCATATCATTCATCTCTGCTTAAAATGCCATTAGATTGCATATGTTTAAGTTATTTTTATGCCCAGCGAATGGGTTGTTCTTCTGAATGTTGAATGTTGAATGTTGAATGGAAACCCTTGTCTGAGATTTGTTGTTGGTCTGGGCACAAGAACAAGAAGCCAGTAACGAGGGCGGGCCAACCAAAAGGACACACAACATATTTGTACAATTTGCTCAACTCTCAGGGAAATGCTGCACAAATTATGATACTACACAATTATTATTACTGCCCCATAGTTGTGGCAAAAGTTTTGGCAATGTGAAGGCTTGGCTTAAGATCTTGAATGTTTGGGGAAAAACGTACGACTCTCTTTAGATTGTGAGCAGCTTAAAGGGTATTTAAACTTCGGTTCAGTTTATTTCATTTTTATTTATTTTTTTTTCGGTTGGGTTGTGAAGTTGTGGGTAAAAACTTTACATGTTTTTCATTGTCTAAAAGGAAGATGATGAAAGCCGAGAGTTGAGAGCTGAGAGTTCTCAGTTTAAGTGGCGTGGAGGGAAGGTGCTGGTGGTTGTTGCCAGGTTTAAGTAAGATAAACAGGGGAGAGAGAGAGACAGAGAGAGAGAGGGAGAGGGCATAGGGCAAAGGGAGCAGAGAAACTGAGATTTTTGTGTTCCAGTTTTGTGGTTTCGGTTCTCAGTTCATCATTATGCGTTCCAGGTCTTAACTTGTTGTTGTTTTTGTTCAGCTGATGGCCAAGTTCAAGGGTTGCCCCCAAGCAACAACAAATAAAGTTGAAATTTGCTAGATGTAGCGATGTGGCACAAATGGCCTTTCCTAGATGTGGCATGTGTCATATTTAACTTTCGAGTCACACTTAAAGAAAAACACTATTCCAAATGCCACAATTACTAACTATGTTCTCAATACTTAAGTACAAATCGCTTACAAACTTTAATAGCCATCAATTAATTCCATTACAGCGTTAACTTGTTTACACCGTGACTTAAATAAAAACTGATCATTTTACTTTATGTCGACTTATTTGTTGTTGAAATGATCAATCTGAAATCACTTTTCTCCAATCAACCCAATTTTAAAATTTAACATTTCAGCAATAAATTATAGAAAATAAATGAGATGAATTCAATTATAAATGTATTGAAAAATTGAGCGATTACCTAGGAATTTCAGCTGTTGCCCCACTTTCTATAACAAATGCGGATTTGCGACACACTTTGCTTTGAATGTTGAACTTTGTGTAACGCAGACATTCAAGAATGAGATTTGAATGGCAATCACTTAATATTTACACTTAACTTAATATTATTTATGTTTCCATGCACTCTGTAAATTTCATGAAAATAAATGATTATTTGGTGAGTCCGGGATTAAAGCTTAAGTAAATCGAACAGAAAACTGGCCAACTTATGTTATGTTGACCATAACACTGGAATGTGTGAGGTTGGCAGTGGTTTTGGTTTCATTTGATATGCTGATGAGGCTAAGCCCAGCTAACAGTTTGGCCAGAAACTCTGCTTTGATGTTTCATCTCGTGGCTGGGCTTGATTTCTTTCTATTTTGCTGCTCACCTGTCAATCGTACTTTTTGCTCCGCTGCTTCTGCATGTTTATGCATATGCTCTGCAAAATTGTTTTTGTACAGAGATCAACAAAGGACTGGCAGCTGGGAAGGGGCGTGTCAACGCAAGTTTGAAGCCTGTCCGGCTTAATTTATGCTGGTCGAAGCAGTCGGAGAATGGAAGCTGACCGGAAATCCAGTCCGGAAATTCGTTTGGGAAAATTGTCGAGAAGTGTCAGGAAAAAAAAACAAAGCCCTCCCTTACTAATCGACGGAACGGACAAAAAACAAGTGCAAATGCTCTAATCGGGGGAGTACGACTAGAAGATACCCTGCACACAAGGCGGTCTTCTGCAATTTCTCCTGTGTTTCTTTACTGTTCCTTATGAAATTTGTACATTTGATTGACATTATTTCAAAGTGATGATGATGGAAATATGCATATTTTAAATTGTGAATTTTATTGCAATCGGTAATCGATTATTATCGATTTCGGTAATACACATGAAGTTTCGGGAAAAACGAAATTACGAGAGCTCTTATCCTAAATTCTTCAGCAATTATAGTTTATGAGATTGGCCTTTTCATACAATATATAGACGGATATGGCTAGATCGACCCGACTGCGGCTGTTCATCAAGAATATACATTATTTTCGCTGCAACGTATTTAATACTCGTATTTAGTTTGAAGTAGATGGCTTGGAAAGCAGAAAGTCAGTTGGTGTCACATTTAAGTAATGATGAAAGAGAGGCGGAGAGAGAAAGAGAGGGAGAGAGAGAGAAAGTTAAGTGCAAATCTGAAATGTTGCCCCAACAATTAGCAAATTGACCAAAGTTGCTGCGAGGGAGGCAGCTGGAATACCCATGACAAAACGCAGGGGAACTTGAAAAAGAATCGCTCAACTATTAAGAAACTGTGTGCGTGTGTGGGAGGGGGGGGGGGGTGGGGAGGCGGTGTGTTCTGAATGAAGGAATGAAGGCATAGGGAATAGGGGGAGACGGCGGTCTATGGATCCCAAGCGGAAACCGGATATGCTGGATATTCGAAACACTTGAAAAAATTAAGCGAAGTTGTTAAACTTGTAGCAATAAGTTTGAAGGGACAAGCACAACCACACACAACCACACACACAAACTCACACACACACACACAAACACACAAACATGTATGTTTTATGAACAGCGATAAATGTTATTAACTTGGCGAAAACTTTTGTAATTGATCGAACGAGCGAGCCACTATCCAAATGGAAACTGGCACAAAAGCCAACTGAGAATTGGCCCCAAAAAACATTCAAGGTATTCATATGGCACTCGACTCTATTCGCATATTGTATTCACATTCGGCATTTAAATGGCACCACAGCAGCTCATTTAATCCAAACTTGAGCTAAAAGCGACCGCAGGCGTGAACAGTCTCTGTGTGCGTGTGTGTGTGTGTGTGTGATTGAGGGAGTACCCCTTTTATATTCAGTTAATCGATTTATCAAAAGTGAACCTTTGGGTTAAATGGCTTTTGAAATCCAGTTGAAAGCAGAGCTTAAAACTGATTTAATGCTCGTTTGGTGCACATTTGTTGCTTTCTTTTTTCGATTTTATTCATTTATGTTGCACTGCAACAAGTCCATAAATTGTTTTACATTTTTGCGAATAGAAAAGAATCTGAATAAATTTGATTTCTTTGGTATTTGGGTAAATACGTGGATTTTGTTAAGGCTTTATTGATTGGCAAATGGAATGAGTCGCAGTTGATTTATTTTATTTTTAATTAGTTGTTGATATTTGCAACACGTATTTTGTTTTCTGTATTGTAAACATGTTGTCGTCTTTCCGCCCCACCTTTGGCCAGCTGCCTCTCTATTCAAATTAAATAATTAAGTGAAAAAATGGAAAATT
This sequence comes from Drosophila cognata, assembly GCA_035041535.1. NCBI lineage: Eukaryota > Metazoa > Arthropoda > Insecta > Diptera > Drosophilidae > Drosophila > Drosophila cognata. Next base: position 8,897,426 of record JAWNLC010000831.1, read on the forward strand.
TAAATATCGAAAAATGTGACGGATGTTTACATGCATGACTAAAGTCAGCTATTAAAGCAGAGCTGTCATCGCAGCCAAGTACAACTTAATTCCACACACTTTTCCACATTTCCACTTTTCCACTTTTCGCACACTCCACTTGCTTGTGGAAAGCGGAAAGCGAATTTAGCTTAAAATTTATGAAGCGAGCTTCATTTGGGTTATTTCAATTGCACTTAGTTAAGCTGCTCTCGGCAATTAAAATAGTTCTTAGTTGCACAACACAAACGAGAACATCGAGAACATATTTGCCTGGTATTAACAGCAGAGAGAGATAGACAAAGCGAAAGTGAGAAATAGACAAAGAGAGAGAGAGAGAGAGGGAGAGAGGGAGAGAGACATACATATACATTTTAATTATCATAATGATAATTGCCTTGGCGCAGAGTTCTCGGGTATGCTTGAGTCCTTAAGTCCTTACGCTGATTAGCATTTGATTTAGTTTGCTTTTTTGTGGGTAGAGAGGAGGGGGGTGTTGGGGGAAGGCAAACTAATTTGTCTGCCACATTGTGGGGCACAATGTCTATTTAATATTTGATCGCTAAACGACTGAACGAGGGTGGCGGGACGTGTCACTTTCCTTTGATGTATATCCTGTGCCTAATTGGATTGAATCCTTATTAAGTATACGCAATGTTGTAACAAGATTTTCTGATTATTCTTAATATTTACTACGTACTTGTGTACTCTATGTTGCACTGCAAGTAGACGTCTATCTATGCCTTAAAGCTATCCTAATGGAACTCGGAATATGGCTGGCATATATACCCTCAACTCCTTACCGCGACTGAAACCTTATCAAGTATACGCAGAGCTGTACCAAGATTTGCAATTTATTCTCAATATTTATTTTGGGCTATAGACATATACGATTCCATAAAATACTGATATATATTCCTAACTGAGAACTCCTTAGCTCCCCATAATATTAATCTGCCTGATTTTTAGATAAATAATGCAACTAAGACGTCGCTCAGCATGGGTATCCTGCACTCGTACTCGGCATACCCTGTTGCCTCTTCATCTGCATACCCCTTGTTCGTCGGTTCGCCAGTTCGCCATTTAGTTAGTGTATGCAAATGTTGCTTAAATAAGTTACGACACTGACGCTGTCTGCAAGTAATTAAAATATGCTGGCATAGTCAGAAAACATTTGCAATGAGAGCCGAGGCAGCATAAAACACGCAAAACTAATTGATAAATATGCAAATTTAATAGACTGAAAGCGAGCATTTGCATAAATCCGCAAAAGCGCTGCGATAAATAAATACAATTTGCAAAGCCAAAGCTCCAGCCCCAATCCCAACCCCAACCCCAACCCCATCCTCCCGCCCACAATTGCTATTTTTATTCACACGCATAAGGAAAAAATAGTTGCTCGACTTGAAATATGCCTTTTGCCCCCTTCTGAGCTGCATCCCCATTTATGTTGTTTTGAACATAAATTTCAGTAGCAGAAGCCACAAGCTTAATCTGCTGATTGTGGTCTTTGGGGTCAGCGGGAATTAGTTGAGGTTCTGTTTGCCTGCTTCGCCTGCTACCCCTCTCCCCAGTCCTGCTCTCGCTTTCTGAAGCCACAAGTCCTTGATTTAGTAAACAGAACTTTTCCCCCATTTGCCACCCACGTAATCTTGTTGCAATTGCTCACAGCAAAGAAAAATTGTTTAGGAAAAATGTTAAGTTATTTTGTTCACTATTATGCTTTCAGCAAAGCTGTGCTGAAACCCTCCACACAATGCTTGAAGTGAGTGAGAAATTCTGATTAAATCAAGGAAAGCCTAGTCGAGGCTTTGTTCAGTAGCAACATAATGTTATATAAAGAAAAACGGTTCTACTTTTTACGTGTGCTGGGAAGAATATTAAAAAACGAGCAATTTCGTAAAATATTCAATTTCTTAAGATATAGAGTAGAACAATTAAGAATATTTCAATTAAGAACCCGATATCTCTTTGACTTACATGTATTCCCCAGTGTTTATTTGAATATATTTCATAATAATGTACAAATTTATTTGGATAAGTATCCAATTGAACTAACTCGAACGGTCTCTGAGCACCTTGCAGGCTAATTTGAATAAATTCGATAACAATTGTAGTACTCGCCCCCCTTAGCAGCCCCTCCTAGTCATGTATACAAATTGTCTTCTCATGTTACAAAAAATATATTTGTTTTTGTGGTGTTGCGATGTGAGTTGTAAATTAAATGAGGGGTAATCGACTGTGGATGCATTTCGCTAAACAAATCAACTAAACATCAAGAAACACACATAAACAACTTTGAAAAGATTGCGCATACGAACCGTTTGCGAACTCAAACCCAACAACCATACAACAAACAATTTGTTTCACTTGAGTTCAGCTGCACTCAAAAAAACACAAAAAACTCATGTAAGAAAGTTCAATTTTGGCATTTTCAAATAAATTGAAAACAACTTAAATTGCGAGGAAAGTCAGGGAAATTTTAGTCCTTCTTAAAATCATTTTACGGTTTTTATAAAACTTTGAAACTAATGTTCAATTAATCAATTTTCAAAGTGCAGAGACCAAAATAAAATAAAAGAAAAGAAAATAAAAGAAAACTAAAAGAAGAATAATAAATAAAAATCACCTTTTAAAAGAATAAATTCAAATAGGAAAGCTGAGAAAAGTGGAAATAATAGAGTATTTTTTTCTGAGTGTGAGCTTCTCTCTCGCTTACTCCTTCCCTCTCTCTCTCTCCCTCTCTCTCTCTCTCTCTCTCTCTGGGAATGTGTACCTCTGTTCAATATGCGTGTGTATTAACGTGCACATTATTTGCATACACGAGTGACTTTTGTACATTAAAGACATAGAACGTTGCCAGTTATCCGATATCTTCTTGGCTAACACGAATGTTGCGGCGTATTTTGCATATTTCCACGGGCGGAGAAGGAGCAGGAGGCTGGAGGCTGTAGGCTGTAGGCTGGAGGCTGGAGGAGTAGACAGACGAGGCAAGTTTGAATTTGGTGTTTAGTCAGTTGTGAAGAACGCCACAAGCCGCATTCAATGGGATGTTTTGCCACATTTCGCTAATAAACTCATCAGAGGGAAAACTGAGGCTTTTGGGAATCGAATCGGAGCTGGGTGTTGGGGGTTGGACAACATGGAAAGCAAATGTAATATTGCTTGTCTCAGAATGTAGAACTTGTGGGTCAGTCATCCGTCCAGCTTTGCCTGCGTTTGATGTGCTGCCCATCGGCAAAATAATAAATGAAATGCGAATGTCCAGGAAATGCTCTCACAAATGAAGTTTCCCATGTTCTGTAAACTTTGTTGCAGGCTGTTGCCAGATATTGCACATTCTACCATTTTCACCAAATATAATATTTATTTATCAACAGTTATCCAAAATGTAATTATTCATTGCTTTGGAGCACATCAAAGCACGTTTAGATATCAAATAGAAGAGTAACTCCAGATATAGGGTATCTTGGACTACTTTCGAGTGCTGTTCACTTACATACATATGTCGCAATTTTATCGTATTAGATCAAGTTAAAGTGTTGTGTTCATGTGTTTCTCGATTTGCATTTGGATTTAGATTTGGGTGCAGGAGCATAGAAAAACACTTCAATGCTCATTCACGGCTCAGCAAGCAAGCGAGTGCATTGAGTGCTTTTGAGCATTTGATGAAAGACGTGCTAATTGGACGAAGCAGATACCCTGTAATTAGTTCGAAAGTAGCCTAAAACGAGGTCACAGAAATGACTATCGATTGAATTACTTTGGCTTAAGTATCCACACGAAATGATCAAACTTGAAGTCTGTCCGCTTTGTGAATCTGTGCTTTATCCTAATAGAACTCGGAATTTGTCTGGCATATATAGCCATATATATAACTCCCCATGGGAATAATTGGTCTAATTGCTTTTCATACCTTTATTGAATCCTCATTAAGCATACGCAACGTTGTGCCAACACTTTCAGTTTATTATAATAATATAAAGGAGTACGGCAAATTTCTAGAACTCAAGGCTATATGGATGATTAGATGATTGACTTTAGCGAAGTTCATTTCAATTTAGTTTCCTCGCAAGCGCGTGAATATTTATTCCTCGAAATGGGTGTGGCAACTGTCGCATAAGTCTCAATTAATCTTAGATATGCAAAGCGCTGTCTTAGCAGATCTGTCTTCAAGTATTTTACAACCTTATGTTTTTCTGTCATGATTTTACGTTTGTTTTCACTTTTAACTGTTGCCAGGCCTGCTGTGTGTGTTTGTGTGTGTGGGTGTGTGTATTGTGTGTGCATTGGCATTTTACAATGCGTGTCATTTAAGCGCTCGTAAAATGGGCATCAACAAAAAATGAAATTAAGGATGAGAAGCAGCATCAACAGCTTTTTACTGCCCCACAGTACTGAGTGTCCTCTTTGCCGTTTGGTTCTTCGTCCTTCGTCCTTCGTCCTTCGTTTTACCATAAATTTCTCTTGCATTGTTTCATTGTATTCCTGCTACTGGCAACATTTTCCATTTTAACGGCCAGCTTCAATTTGCATTCGCAAAAAAGTGAAAGTTGCTCCATTTTTTTGATGCAATTTTTAACTCTTCCCTCTATCTGCCCCCTCCTCTCTTTTACTCTCAGCGTAAAGCCGCAAGTCCTGAAGTAGCAAGGACTTACTATAAAAAATTAAGTTTGTTTTTTCACGACTTGGTATTCAAAGCAAAGTAAATCGTTGAAATTTTGTTGAAAGCGAATAAAAAGTATTTGTAAAAGTTAACTAAAACGCTAACAAAGAAGTCGAAGGATGCTCAAGGATATTATGAAATTGTTATTTTGAGAAAAGCAAATACCTGAACATTATTTATTGATGATGATTTTGATTGATGGTTGGTTTTACTTTTTTCAGTGTAGTCGCACACAATCCTCTTAATGCATTCAGATGCGCTCCCATTGCTGTGTCAAACTTATCATTCCTTTCATTCATTTGCTATCTGCTTTCAGGGAGCGAGACCGCAGACTTGTGGCACGCACTGCATGCGTCCGCTTGAATGGAACCTGAAGCCCTTAACGGGCCAGCGGGGCACTTGAATGCCATTTCAGATCGAAAACTCCCCACGTCCCAGGACGACGCTCACTTGAGTGGTCATCAACAACATTTCAATTAAAGCACTTGTCGCCATATCTGTCTCCCTCTTCATCTCACTCTCACTCTCCCTCTCTCTCTCTCTCTTTCTCTCGTTGTCTTGCCTTGTCTGAATAGAAGGTGCTTTATTATACAAAACGAAAGTTGGGAATACAAGTGCGACAGTTGGCAAACTCTTTTCTCTTACAGCAAAATAAATTAAATAAATAAAACTTAAAGTTTATCCTTAGTTTATCTGCTAAATGTGCCTAATTACAGCTTATAATTATGTGAGAAATTACGTGAAGAATATTTCGAATCAATTTATTTAATTTGTCATTCTAGCAAGTTGAATCGATTTTTAAGCTTGGCTCAAAACTGTGATTTGAGCTCCAAAATTGCCATGCAAAATACAATTTTCACTTAACTGCCATATAAATAATGGATTTGTTGTTGTTGTTGTTGTTGTTGTTATCGCTTGCTAGGAATCTGGGAAATCTGGGCAAGCTGAGTTTCCTACTTTAAAATTGTTAAGCAGCTTTCAGAAAATGTTTGTGTCAGCAATCCTTAAAAGAAAGTCTCTGTCTCTGTCTCTGTGTCTGTCTCTGTCTCTGTCTCATTCTCTTTCTGTGTGTCTGTCTCTGTCTGTGTTCTGGGGACCACAGCTAAATTAAATTGTTGCTCTGCTTATGTTCGAGAGAATCTCGTAAAAGGAAAACTTTGCCTTTCACTTTCGCTGGTGCTATCTTTCATTTCTTGGCGTCCTTTCACACTGCCACTTATCTAGCTGCTTTATGCGTGTGAACTATAAAAAAAATGCTGAAGCGTTATGGCAGAAGTGTGGCTCATAAAAATAACTGGGGCCGTCAAGTAGCTCTCGCTTATTAATTGCTGCCATGTCGGATCACATTAAACAGTCTGTGTGTGTGTGTGTGTGTGTGTGTTTGAGTGTGGACATTAAATTCGATGCTGCAGCAGCAGTTGCCTGTCAGATCCGTTATTAAAAACTGCCAAGATATAACAACAACAACAACAACAACAAAGCGAAACAGGCAGCGCCTGAGCCTGGCAAAAAAGCATTAACCTGTCGTTGGAGCACATTTCCCCCATCCTCATTTTCAGCCACTGCCCCCAGACCCAGCTTCTGCTCCATCTGCTGCTCCTCCTCCGGCTTAGTACAGCTGCAACAATACCAAACGACAACAATAACAAAGATGTAAAAAAGCGCAATGCATAACTGTTTGTTGAGCAATCAACAGTCAGTGAGATCTGTATATCACGAATTTTGTATGCTCTACAAAAATTATTCAATCTTTTATCCAGATGCGTCAAACTAGCAATGTCCGTTTATCGGTTCTGTTTCTCCTCGTAAATTATTTAGCCTTTAATTATTAATTATTTTTCTTGTTGCATTCTTAATATCGCCCATTATCGCTTAGAATCGATTTGCGATAACGAAAAATACACAATTTTATATATATTCATATTTATCATTTATCGATAATAATCGATAGAATTTATAGCTGTAAGCTTAGCTGTTGCCGCTCACATCGATGCTAAGCTCATAATGAAAATACCAAGGACTAGGGAAAATACAGTTGTTAGGGCATTGAAGAACCGATTAAAACAACAGTAAAACCCAGAACGTCAAGTAATAATAACTGGAAATTTGAAGGATGTGCCCCGACATGATTTTCATATCGCTTAAGCATTTCCTTCCGTTTCGACTGATTCGAGATTTCATGCGCCGTTTCCTGTTTACTTGTTGCCGTTGTTTTTCTCCGACTTTTTTTGTTGTTATTGCATTAGCATTCATCTAATTATTATTTTTATTTTTATTTTTATCTTTATTATTGTTTCGCATGCGCATGCATTCCTCCTGTTGCCCTAGCTCTGCTCTACACTTGGGATATGTTGAAGTGGGTTGCAAGGACTTGCCCGACCTGATTGCCCGACGCTGCGTGCATCCCGCATCCTGCAACATTTGGCTTCATTATGGGCTTAAGCTTTTATCCGTATCGAAAGGCTTCATTACCATTATCCTTTGCGCTCACATTGCAGAATGTTGCAATATACTTATTGTTATGGTTGCTGCCGCTGCGGCTGCTGCTGCGGCGGCTGCTGCGGCTGCTGCTGCTGTGAAGCCACAGGAGTAATTTATTGTGAATGCCATTATGGGCTATTATGCAATTTATATATATTATACTTGCAATCAGAATCTAGAATTTATTCAAGCAAAGAGTTCAGTTCAGTTATAGCCCCCGAATCTCAAAAACTAGAAGACCTCAAACAAAGACCTTCTTTTCAATGGGCTCTATGGTATAATTCAACTAAAAATACATTTCAAGAGATGCAAAACTGTCCAGAAATATATGAATTTAACTTTGGAAGTGAGTGTGGATAATTTTATACCACTTCCCTTCAGTGCCTCAAAAATAAACTTAAATAAATTACCAATAAATAAAATAAATTTGATATTGATTAATTGTATCAATGACATAAGTATTAAGCATATTCGTTTCACTTTAAAACATTAGCCTAAAATTTATTCATTTAATTGCGGAATTTTATTGCAATTGTTTCGTACGCCGTGTGTCAATAAAATACGCTTTAATTTTGTATAATTGTAATTGTTATTTCTGTGACTGGCTAATTATTTGAGGAATTTGCCAATTTATGAGGTCGACAAAACGAAACGGACAAAACACCCATAAGGCAGAAGGACGTCAAGGACGAAGTGGAATTTACTGGCATTTAATTATCATTATACACTGGCTGAGGGTCTTATAAGTTTGACTTGAAGGAGACGCCTCCAGGTTAGCCTCAACATATATTCTTGATTACCAACACAACTATTCGGTTCTTTGACAATCGGTTGTCTTTTTTCCTTTCATATTTATTCATTATTATGTGGACAGCTAAACTGCAGACTGCGGTCTGCAAGGGTATTTTGAAGTGTACATTTCAGTGTGCCCAAATTGGCCGATCTTTCTGGTTTCATTTTACAAGCGCTCGAGTGTTTGATTTGTTATGTTGTTATTTGTTAGACGGCATGGAATGTAATACACCCTCAATGCCTGGAGATTGTGGGCTAGGCGACCCTAAGAGGGGATGGATGTGGAGGCGTGGCATAGTGGAGGCTGGAGGTGGTCGCTTAGCTTTAAATGAAGGCCTGAGCATCTCAATTTGTTTCAATTAATGCTCGTTTAATGAGCGGATTTTTCCATGAACAATTTATTTGAGTTTCTGAGGGACAAGTTCAACTTCAACTTTGACACGAGCGCAACCCCTTAGCTGGCATACATTTATACAAATTTGTATTCGTTTGCTTAAGTGGAGGTATTTGTTAGAATATCCTTGGGGGTCTCACGCCATGGCCTTCATTTTGGGCCCTCTTTGAAAAATTTCAATTTTAATTTTAATTTCAATTTAACCTTTTTTTTACCTCTTGATACGATGTCTTGAGTCTGAGAGCCATGGACATTAATATTGGTCTTTTGCCTTTTCTTTATTGCCACACATTTCCAGGTTATTAGCTTCGACCACTTGTTGCCTTGGCTCCTGGAGCTCTACTCCCAAAGTGCGTGGGCAATTTTGTGAATATCTAATATTTATAATAAGTTTTAAATGACCGAGCCTAAGTCATCAATATTCATTTACGCGGCCTGTCCTTAAGTGGCCTCTCGTCTATCTGAACTGAAGGAAAATCTGTGCAGATATATAAAATAAAAAGTAAGAGATTTTCCTGTGAAATCAAAAACCTCTGCTTATAGATTTATTATGTTGAACACACTTCAAATTTTATGTGGCACTTTTGCGGACGCTGTTACTTTTGCTCCGTTTCGAGGTCCTTAAACTTGCCCATAAACTATATGCCCATGTGAAGCCAATGTGCCCTGTTCTCCCGTTCTCCCTCTGTCTTTGTCTCTATCTCTCTCTCTCTCTCTCTCTCCGTCTATCGGTTTGGCTCCTCGCCACGCCCACTGGAAGGCGAAGGGACTTTCCCTCCTTTCTTTTACTTGTCTTTTTTGTGGTCTAACATTTTAGAGGCTACTTGATAATTGAACATTTTGCCGCAATGGCGTTTGGCATATTTAACGCCGCATTTGCCGCCTGTTGCCTGTAGAAACCCAGACAGCCAGAAATGGGAAGGAGCCTGGAGAAGGGCGAGAGGGGGGGGGGGGAAGGAGGCGCCACTCAACGTAAACAGCAACGAGCTAATAAAGTTAGAGGCTGTCAGGCACGACAGGACGAAGCGACAGCACGACCAGCTCCGCAAAGCAGTGCGGTTAATGTGGGTCTAGTAACAAGTAACGGCAACAACCGCCACTACAACAACAACAACAATAACAATAACAACAACAACAACCACCAGACGAGCTGGAAGAACAACAGCTGCAACAACAGAAACAAAACAGAAGCAGCAATGGCAGCAGCAACAGGAAGAGTAGCCATTGTCAAGGACACACAGACTCCAAAAACATGGCTAACTACTAGCGAAAGAGATAAATCATGAGAGAGAGAGAGAGAGAGAGAGAGAGAGAAAGAGAGAGAGAGAGAGACAGCCAAAAATAGAGTTTATATATTTTGGGCATCGAATTAGATAAGGGATTCATCTTAATAAAGCGACAGAGATAGATCATGAGAAAGAGAGAGAGAGAGAAAGAGAGAGAGAGGCAGAGAGAGAAAGAGAGCTTATAAGACCGAAAACGATCCAGTGTTGATTTTGAATGTTATTCGACTTTAAGATCTACAAATATTATTCGCTTAACTTGACAATTCAGCAAATAATTGCAAACAAGTACAATACGTAGAAAAAGAAAGTGTGTGTGTTTGTGTGTCTGTATATATATATGTGTGTGTGTGTGTGTGTGTGTGTGTGTGTGCTAGCTAGATGAACAGAAGGCTGGATGAGAGCAGTTAAGGTGGCACATAGGCAATCAATAGGGAAATGGGTCGTAGCTGCGTAAAGCTCATAAATAAATAAATAAGCAAGGTGCATGCGAGCGTGCCAAATGGCAAATGGCAAATGGCAATGGGAGTGAAAGCAGGGGCAGGAGCAGGAGCAGGTACAGGAACAGGATACACAAGGACACGACTGAGAGGCCAGTTCGAAAAAGTTAACGATGCAATTAGTGTTCCAGTTTTGCCAGCAAGTGTGTGTTTTGTGTGTGTGTTTTGTGTATTTTGTGCCGTTCACCTTGCGCCTTGTTACAATGTGGACAAAGCACAATTCCCAGTCAGTAATTCAGTGGCAGGCCTCCAGCTGTGCAGCTGTTCAGCTGTTCAGCAGTCCCCAGTTACCATCTGCGAGGCAGCGAGTTATAACTGCCTGACACCCATATATCCTGTATATATTTTCTGATACATACGAAACAGAAACCATTCAAGCAAACTGTCTAAAATTACAAATTTTCCATTTGTTTAAGTATATATATATATATATATATATATATATTTAATGTGAACTTAGTTACGTGTTATTTGTAAGTGCATCCTTTCCTTAAAAAGGAAATCAAACTGAGAACTGATGGGGTTTATTTATTCCCCAGTATTGTCTAGAGATATTTGAAATAGATTTCTATATCAAACTCACTTTCCTACAGCGTATGTATAATTTTAAGGATCAATCACGGGAATCCAGTCAATGTCACTGGTTAAGTCACCTATTAATTTGATTAAGGAACTCCCCAACGCCTTGATTACAGGGTATAATAAGCAGCAAGTAAACTATCATCAGGTGAAATAAAAGAAAGAAAAAAACTGTATGAACTCGAGCGCAAATTCAATGCTGACCCCCTTCCCCTTGCCCTAAACACACACACACACACACACACACACACCCACACCAAACACTTCCCCAAAAATACTCACAGTTTGATAAGATTGTGTGAGGGGGGGATTGTATGTGTTTAGGCACAGGCACAATATAGTCCAAACAAATAAATGCAGCTCAAGATTAAGAATAAGAATAGTTCTAGCTGTAAGCAACGGTAAATGTATATACATATACATAGAAATATATGTATTTATATATATATGCATACCTATATATTTTCCATATGTAGGTGTTCACTTTGTCAAGGTATTTAATTGGTTTGGCAAGTTAAGATGAACGCTTCTATTCATGTGCGCAGCGCTGTAGCCGCCTGGCGAAATTGTCGCAGAATGCAAATGTCAGCCTAGCTGAAAAGATAATCGCTGACCAGTAATGGCAGACACCTAGCTAAGTGAAAGGTGATGTTATGCGAGGAGAGGGGGGAGCAGAGATTACAGAGAGCACACGCAATGTGCAGAAGCAAACAAATTACCCAGAGATATTTTGGGCAATGTTTGTTGTGTTTGTTTTTATCGTTGATTTCCTTGCTGCTTGCTGCTTGCTGCTGACGTCAAAGTAATAAGTAAAAATGTAAACTAAATCCGCATTTAATGCGGCTTGAATGCCATAAACTTTTTCCATCCATCAGATGGATCTAGTCTCTCATATATATACATATATGTATATACATATATATATATATCTTTCTGTCCGGTAATTTGTATTGCGGAAGCCACAGTTCAACTCTCTCCCTCTCCCTCTCGTTCTCCATCTATCTCCCTCTCTCGCCTGTTGCAAACTTTGACTAACAACTGCTTCAGCCAACCCCCTCCTAACCCTATTCTCTTCTCAATTAAATGATATTTAAGCTAGGCAACGAACAAAATCCCCATTTGGTAATTAATTATGTATCAAAATGTATATATCTCTTAATTTTGAGCATATTTTTTGCTTCGCTTCATCTTTACGCAAATCTTGGAGATTTTGGTATTCACAATTTAGACATATATATATAATACATGTATGTATATAGGTATATATATTTTTTGGTGGGGTGGGCTGAAGGGGATTTCTAATTACAGGCTTGGCTTTTGTGGGCTTTCGCCCGAAGTTTTTGGGAAACGCAGCTTAATTATGTGGCATGCAGCAATGCCTCTAAGAACGCCTCTCTTTCTTTCTCGCTTTCCCTATGCCTCTGCCTCTGCCTCTGCGTTTCTCTCACTCACTCACTTTCTCTATTTGTGTCACTTGCTATATGTCTCTTTCCCGCTCCCCATTCACGCAAAATTGTAAAAAATAAATTTCTACAAATTGAAATTTGATAGAAATATTTCAGCAGCTTGCTTTAGCGATGGGGTATGTGTGTGTGTGTGTGTGTGTGTGTGTGTGTGTGTCTTTGAGTGTGTGGGTGGTTCTGCTTGTGGAGGGTTTACTGTGCTGTTTTTGGCTGTTCGTCTTCTTCTCCTGCTGCTGCTGCTGCTGGTGCTGCCCGCCGGGTTTGTCTCTTTTGGGGCTGTTTTGGGTGCTTGGGGTGCAGGCCTCTAAGCTGAAGCGCAAACAACATTTTAAATTATACACAAAAATGCCAGGGTGCCCAGGTAAGCGCTTAAGATGATGGGATAAGGGACTGATGGATGGGTAGGGGAAGATGTGTCTATATATATATATATGTACACTCATTCATAGGTATATATATTTAGGTGTCTACAGCTATAGTCAACCAAGAACTAAGTCTTGAAATTAAATTAAACTGCGCTAAACTCAGATATGGCCTTTAAATAATAGCAACCCGAAAAGTACGACCCTTTTGCACCGCAGTTAAATGGCCGTAAAAGCAATATAATAATTATGATTATATTTTGCCCAATTATAGTTAGTATAATAATACGCATTTTGGCAAAGATTTGATTGAATAACTGGATAACTTGTTGAACAACAAAAGACATAATATTTCCACTGATGTTTCCTAAGGCAGCTCTATGATATACTATTCCCTTGTCAAGGACTCTTTTGGGCATAAGAACACGCCTAATAAGTTAGTTTGGCTTTGGCATCTGGGTCGACCAATTCAAGAATTTAATCTTCGACCGGTGATGAGATCTGAGGGGCTAATTCGGATATAAAATGACATGCACACTGTCAGACGATCAATAATGTATGTCGTTTAATATATATAAAGCTGCTGTTGCTAATGCACTAAGTCTAAAAGCTCTTCTTGCAACAATTTGCAGCTGTTACTCATGCAATTTTAACATAAATACCTTCTGCGACTATTTCTCAAAAAGTTGTTTTCGGTAACTTGAACTTCTGAGCTGTTTGTGACAAAAGTTGTTTGTCAGTTTTTGGTTTTTTTTTTGTCGATTGGGCTTAAAAACTTTTATAAGCGAGAGCCATGAAATTCATCATTTTGAATGCGCCACTTAAACATGGAAATAGTCCGTTTATTTTGTGGTTGAGGTTTACTTTCATTTTTACTTTTCCCACTTTGTGGTGTGTGTTTTCCTTTCCTTTTCCTTTTCCATTTTAGTTTTTTGTTTTTACTGCTTTTTTCTTTCCTTTCTTGTGGTTTTTGCTTCTTGTCCTCGCTCGTAACTAAATACACTTCAAACTGCCAGGCAAAAACTGTTGCCAGCAGCAAAGAAGTGAAAAACGAACAAAGTAAACAAGTTTTTGGGACTAAGACTTTCGCTTCGTGTCCGCAGTATATCCGTTCACGTGTAAATTTTTTGGCATCTATCTAAATGAGGCTAATGTGTGTGTGTGTGCGTGTGTGCGTGTGTGTGTGTGCGTGTGTGTGTGTGTGTGTACTACATGTGGCCGAGTGTGTCCGCCCTTGCTGGCTGTCTGTGGTCGCCTTGTGAGGCTACGGGCGCTTGTTTATCACACACACACACACACACACACGCACACACACAAAAGAAATGAAATGAAAAAAGTAAAGAAAAACCAAAGAGAAAGAAAATAAGAGACCAGAAGTGTGAAGTGAAAGCTGGTGGAAAAAGTTTTTCAATTTGTTTATGCAGGCAGCCCGAGCTAAGTGAATTATTGCATTAAAATTATGAGTTTTCTACATGAAGAGGAAGCTCAACTTTTTGCTCGCTTCTCCATTTCCTTGCTGCTCCTTGCTGCTCCTTGCTGCTCCTTTGTGGACAACAGGCAGCTTACGATTTGTTAGTCCTTTGAATAACATTTGCTGTATGCATATGTGTGTTCACGTATGTTAATTTATTTTTACTTGAGTTTTCAACTCCGTTTTCCCTGCTCAGTCGAGAGTTTTGAAATTTATTTCGTTTGTTTGCAAGTGCATGTCCTGAATGGTTAAAACTTGAAAGATTTGCTTGCAACGATTTAGGAAGGAAATCAATTTAATAACTCTCAACGAAGGCGTTTCTCATTATCTCTCACTATATATACACACTTTATGAATGTTTTTACGATTAAACAAATAAAATATAAATAAATAAATAACAAATGATACAAAATCTTAGCTAAATCGCACTATTATAATACTGCATTTCATATATAACATATATAAAATTGATTACCTTTAGAGAGTATATATAATGCCATATTTGTTTGTTATTTATTTATTGAGTTGTACCTTATCGACCCTTATCGATATACATATGTATATATATAAATTATGTATAGGTTTGGCATTTATGCACAATTAATTTCAATGTACTTGAGCTATAAAGAGGAACAAAAATTGAATCGTTTGTCGGCCTTTTTGCCATGACTACCTGGTGTATTTGTGGCATGATTTGGGTATACACCCACATAAGAACATATTGGCACAACAACTGAAGCGCAACTTGCCATACAGCTCAATGACTCGATTATCTCCAGGAGCAACGCTTGAGACTGCTGATTTCTTTGGGAAACTCAGTTTGCTCTCTGGCTGTCCTTTCAGCTCCGGCTCACTGCAAATTAAAAGGACACAAAAACTCAGTGCAAACTGTGCCCCGGAGGTAATTTATATGATATATTGCCAAAGCCTTAAGGTACAACATGTTTTTATCTTTTGGGGCACGTACTTGTTGCTTCCATTTAATTTTATGAAGTTCTGGAGTTCTTGCTGGTATATACATACAAATGTATATAGTATTGGTATTATGTGTATATTCAATAAACGCGACTTCAAAATTGATGCATAATAACGGAAATTGCATTTACGGATTTTATTGGCTGTATTGTTTTAAAATGAAAATGTTTGAAATGAAAATTATTCAAGTGTTTTGTTATATTTCTCCACTTTGCTGAGAGAATATTTTGTGGCGATGAAATAATTTTGTGTCATTTATTATTGATTGAATTGAGGGTTATAAATAAATTAAATAAATTGTATATTGACAACAGCAATGTTAGCTGGCAGCGATGATATTTCATAATTTAGTACCTCCACTTAATAATTGAATTGTGTGAAATCGAACAGCTTTCATCGAAGCCAGCAGGAGCGAAGGGCGCATGGCGAACGGGAAGGCATTAAATTAATATTGATGGTAATGTAAATAAATAATTAATTTATTATTTGCACACACACAACAACAACAGCAACAACAACAACAGGAATATCGCCAGAAAAAGGCAGGCGCAAAAAATTATAGCATTTTTTTTATTTATTTTTTATTTATTTTTCTTCTGCTTGCTCTGCAAAAATTATGAAATGGCTTCAATGATATTTCATTTATTTTATATGAGTATACGGCTCAAGCTGATGCTGTGTGGGTATGTGTGTGTGTGTGTGTGTGTGTGTGTGTGAATGTGAATGTATGTGTTAGCTGCTGCTGTGTCATCATCTGAGCCATCGTCATCGGGTCTGCGTTTCTGACAATGATGGAGGAAGATTGATGCCCCAAAAAACCAAAATTTTGTTCCTGTTTTTTTTTTGCCACACACACATACACCCACATATGTTGAAGTGTGCATGTGGCTGTGTTTGCTGTGTGCTTGGGCAAAGTAATTTGCCATGCTGGTGTTGGTGTTGGTGTTACACACACTCGAAAAGTTTTGCTCTTTTTGATGGATTCGTCGTTAGGCGAACAGTTGTGCAACAGTTAGTCGCTCGCAGACAACCGTTGCCTTAATTAAATGCCACTCGTTGCAGCTGCGACACTGCAATGTGCAAATGAAAATGAAAAAATAGAACAAGCAGCAACATAACCAGTTGCATTTGCCACTTTTGTGGCACTTTCAATGCAAATGGGAACCCTCAAGAAACACTTCGAAGTTGACAAGCCAAATGAATATTTGGCCTGGAAAAAGACAGAGGATGCAGATCATTGGTCGCAGGCGTTTCCTTGAATGCGTTTCAAACCTCTCGTTCGAAGTTGAATACCCTTAGCAAGGGTATAACGAGCACAAAAGCAAACAACTGACAAGCAAATTCTGAACGCCAGAGGGCGCTGCTGTACAACTGCTCAACAATGCAACAAATTGAATTTGCGGCACTTGATCTCGCAGTTTTCGGCCAGCGGCCATCAAAATACAGTTGCATGTACATGCACTCAGCGAAAAAGTTGAGCAAAACCATTCAAAAATCGTATTTGAAATCAATTTTGTTTTACACTTGAAGTAAGCTATTTGGATCTTATTTTTTTTTAAGCAACTTTTTTTTCTGAGTGCACCTGCTGTATTTGAGGTTGGAACAGTGTTTTTCGCTGAGTGTAAATGAACTCGCAGGCGATAGCTGGAACAAGGAAATGCAATTAGAGCCTCACATCAAAACAACAACAGCAACAACAGCAACAACAACAACCACAACAACCACAACAACCACAACAACCACACCAATACCAACAACGACCACAACAATAACCCGATTTGAATTGGTTTCGCTATAGTTTCATATTATTAATCACTCCATCATTAAAATCAATAATTACAGGGCAGGAGCCAGCAGCTAGCAGGCAACGCAACACAAGCAACCCCAACACACACGCACACACACACACACACACACGTAGGCACACACTCACAGACATACAAAACACAAGAGTGCTCTTAACGAGACTGTAAACAGTTGTGTACTGCTCTCTCCCTCCATCTCTCTCTCTCTCCCTCTCTTCCTCTCTCTCTCTCTAGAGAGCATCCGTAAATTTATGTGGATGTCAACATTTAAAGTTTGGCATTAAAGATAAATTGGAAATTTGCCAATTTCAAATGTGAATTACACATGTTCATGGTTCTTACGAGCACAGATAAAGTTTCAGATGAATTGCGTAAGCTTGAGTATTATATATATTATATATAGTAAATGTCAGCGTTTTAGGTATACTCAATGGGTAAATCACTAAATCACAAACAAGTAATATTTACAAGAATATGGCAAATATGGCAGAGTCTCTCAGCTCTATCTATAAGCTCTACTCTAGAAGTATATGAAGTCCATGCAATATATCACATGCAGAGTATAGTATATTTGAGTATATTACGGATCTAGAATAGATATATATATTGTTTGTTTTTACATGAGTTGTTTGGTTGTGTTAAATAAATATTATACTTGTCTGATATTCCAGGGTTAACATGCAGAACTTGCCAATGGCCTCTGAGTTGAGGTACGACCGTCGGACAGTCAGACTTAAATAAGTATAAACTCATTCAAATATATCTAAAATATATATACATTTATATATTTTAATGAGTTTTTACTCGATAACTATTGTTATGCCAAAGTGGACTAAGAATAGCTTAAATTTAATGAGAGATAATCTACGAGCAATTTATTTTATTTGAATTTCATGAATATTCATTTTTAACAAGTAAGAATACTCTAGTCGAGAGGGCTCGACTTGGAGATACTCTAATACTTTTTGGTTAGCAAAATCTGTACTTCCAAACCGATCTTAATGAATGTATTGGTATACATTTATATTATTATATATCAACTGAAAGCATAAGTCTTTTCATTTAAAGAAAATCGAATAGATAATCGGTGCTTATCGATAAAAAAAAACTTCATCTGCGTATGGCATATGGGGACTAATATTTCATATCTAAAGATTCTACCTTTACAATTTCTGAGATCAGTAAGTTCATATAGACTGATATATATACCTTTTTATCCATTTTAATGGGTTCAAGGAACAATACGATTAAGTTAAAAAGACAGCAAACCATAAAGTATATAGATAGTAAGAATGAGCTATTATGATTAAGGCGTTTGGTGCTCCAACTACAACTACGTTTGTGCGCACTATATAATTTTATAATTTACAATTATTTACAGGGTATAATCACAGTCTATACAACGCCTTATGTGTCTGTGTGGCTCTATGCTGCTCTGTGTCGAAAAGCTGCAGACCGCAAATGGCAAAACAAATGTTTGGCCCACCATCTGACAGGCACACACCCAAGCACACACACACACACACGCGCGCACACACACACACACACACACACACACACACACACACACACAGACACTTAATCCCAATTTCCATCTCGTTTTCTCACACTCTCTGTCTCTCCCATGCCACTAGTGCCTATTCCATTGTTGGCGGCTTTGTTTTTGCGCTGCGTTTCAGGTGCAGGCCAGTTATTAATGGTTTTTGCTAGCTAACACAAGCTACGCTTTTATTAAACCATCCCCACACACACACACACACACACCCACACACACCCACACACACACATATGCTCTTTTGCTTGCTTGCATTCGATTTTGGTTGCTTGCCGCTAAAATTGCAAATGTTTCTCAGCGGGTTGTGCTCGGAAAATGATTGTATTTTTGGGCAAAGTGTTTGCGTGTGTGTGTGTGTGTGTGTGTGTGTGTGTGTGTGTGTGTGTGTGTGGAAATGCATAAAGCTCCCAAACAGCAACCTATTGTTATCAAGCAACGCAATGCTCAACATGTAATAATATATGGAATTGGGAATTTTGTATCTTGACTGTGCTGCATTCAAACAGATAATAGATGTTAGATAATATATGATAGATAATAGATGATAGATGATAGATGATAGATGATAGATGACAGATGACAAACAAGCCGCTGGCACAGCAGGAAATTACCCTCACACAGCAAATTATTTTCATTCTGTTCTACTACTGTTTACTTCCCTATTAATGGACGTAGTTCGGTGAAACGCTTTTGCGCTTTCGACTAATATTGCATTTATTGCATTTGTTGTTACTTATATTATTAATAACCATTGGCATTTCAGGAGTATGTATTTTTCTGAATGCACTTGCAGCTGAATTCATCCAACATTTGGTTTTCTCAAGTTAAAGTTCTCGTTTCTATTAAAGACACGCTATACTAAAATACTACCTATCATTTGCTTTGATGTCACATCAAATGGAATTGGTTTTTGTTTGTGAGTCTGTGTTGCCATTGCTACTGCCAATGAACAACTATGCACAATAATAATAATATTCTGTTACTGTTGCTGTTGCTGTTGCTGTTGCTGTTGCTCTGTCAATAGGACAGACAGGCAGACAATGGCAATGGCAATGGCAATGGCAATGGCTACAAGTAAACTTTGGTGCACAGCTCGCAGAATGGTTTCATCTCTGATGCTGTAACTGTGTAATTTCTACCCCTATTTGTCCGACTGTCTTTCTGTATTACTGTCTTGCTGTCTTTCCGTCTTGCTGTCTCTCTGTCGCCTTCAACGAACCCATGTTACGGTTAATGTAATATTCACTTTGAACATAATAATTTTGCTGCCTGTCTGTGCTTTGGTGTGTGTGTGTGTGCGTGTGTGTGTGCGTGTGCGGTTGGTTTATTTTGGTCTTTCCCCTCCTCAGTTTTCTTTCGGTTTTTCAACACCAATACCAACCACTACAAATACAACATGCAACATACAACAACAATTCTCAGCTCTTTAGTTGGTGAAGAGTCGGCCAAATCTTTTGGCATTTATCGTGCATTGTTTAGCTTTTGAAAGCTAAATTTACAGCGAAATCCAAATCGAAATCCAGATGACTTTCATTCCTACCCCCTGGATCTAAGGCCCCAAAGGGCGCCTGTCAATTTGGCTTTGGGCTTATTGTTTTCCATGCAAGCCAAAACTCAAAGTAAAATGTCATGCAAATATGTGAAGAAATGATTGCAAATCGCATTACGCTTAACTGTTTGAATGGCACAACAAATGTGAAGGAAAATCTATCATTCCTCTATCCATCCCTCTCTCTCTCTCTCTCTCTCTCTCTCTTGCGGCCAAAACTCGGGGAACTCGCATGGCTTAGTTTTGAGAGAGCTTTGGCCAATTTGGAATGCAGCCTCTTGAATACCAGACAATAATCAAATGTATTTCCAATTTCTAGAATGTACACAAAATATGTTCCATTCCAGATTTGCAAGCATTTTATATGGTTTCTAAAATCATATAATTTAATTTAAAGAAAAACTTACGATCTTCCGTTAAAACCCAGATACAGAAGCCGAGCAAATGAATTTAATTACTTCTTTCTCAACTTTAGAAAGGATTTTTTCTAAAAATTGCAACTTTGTTGAATTTTCAGAATTTTCAGCGATTTGGATGTGTATATAGGACTTTACGTAGAGTGTTTGGCAGTCGATTGATTTGTTTGCTCTTTGATTTGTTTGTGTGTGTGTGTGTGTGTGTGTGTGTGTGTAATGTGAATGACTTTCAACATTTGTTGGCTAACTTATTTATGCCACTTGTCGAGTTGCCGCAGCAAAAACAGAACAAATACAATTTGAACTTTGACTGCGTGTTGCCAGTTTGTCAGTTTGTCAGCTTGTCGGTTTGTCGGCATGTTGGCTTCTCTGCCTCACACTTTCCACTTACGGTCAGGCTGATTGCTCACACCCACACCCACACTCACACTCACACACACACACACACACGCTGTTTCCACTGTGGGTACATTAAATATGACCTTCGACGTCGGAATGTCGCCATACCGGAGAGTCCTTCACTTGATAAGCACCTTAGCGAGGCGCAGCAGCTATTTATAGATTGTTGTTGAAGAGCCTGTTAATTCCCCGAAGCGACAACTGATATTAACGCTATTTTTAATGTAATGCGGAACTCGGGGGAGCAAAAGTTTTGCAACTTTGTAATTGATGCAAAATGACGGTGGAAACAGTTTTCATTTTATATCTGGGCCGCCAAGGCTTCAATATTAAATTATGAATTTAGTTGTGACAAAATAATGTAAATAAAATAAAGTAACTTAATAAGATAATGCAAAAAGTATTAAAGTTGCTAAAGCGGTATTCATTTTATCAATATCAATCTAAATATTTGACTTGGACTGAGTTTAAATGGAAAACAGTCGTTGTCAAAGTTCAATTAAATTTGAAGTTGCAAAACATTTGCTTACGTGAGTGAAATTAGTTTGACATCCCATACTGCAAGCTCATTGGAAAATTTGATATTATTTCTTTTCTCTATGAACACAAAATTTTATCTTATGTGCTGCAATAAAGATTTTGAATTATTTGCAAACCTTTTAATAATTTTTCAATTTACGGAATAACAAAATGAGCCGCTTACTGGATTTAAAAAAATATCGACTCTGATTCCGGTTCAGAATTTCAATAGGTTAATTTCGGTTCTGGTTTGACACAATGCAAATTAAATTTTTCACATTTTTTTGTTATATTTATATAAATTTGACTAGTAAGTTGGAAAAAAAACAACACTTAAGGGCTCATGCCAAGAGCTAAGAGTAGGCGCAGTTGTTTAAGAAGGCCAATCAATGTTGAGTTCTTAACATGACAGGAGCTTGACAGAGGGAAATCGATGGCAGCTGGGGACCACCAGCGCTGAAGTGTTTGCAGTTGGGACTTAACCGCGGGGAGGCTGTACAAGTTAGATCTGGGGGGATGAGAGAGCAGCTGACTTAATCAATTGGGGAACCCCAAAAAAAAAAAAAAACGAAAAGTAAACGAATTTTCGATAAGTCTCAGTTAATAAATTTTCTAAAAGTGGCCACAAAGACGCTCTCGATGCCTGCGGGCCAACTGCAAAAACAACAACAACAACAACAACAGCAACAACAGCAACAAAATCTGTAAACTCATGTCATAATTGAATTTTCATTCTGGTGCTCAGCTTTGGCGAAGTCAGTGTGTGAGGGGTAGTCGGTATTGGGTAGGGGCAGTCAAACTCGAGCAGCAATTTTCATAATTAAGATAAATGCAAATCCAGTGAAGAAAAGAAAATGCAAAAAAAAAATGAAGGTAAACTAATTTTGGACATCAACAAAGCCCAGCTAGATCTGATATCCCAGAGCCAGTTCCAGTTCCAGTTCCAGTTCCATTTGAAGCCTTGGCTGAGAGCTAAAGCTCTGCTATTTTTGGAAGGAGTCGAGAGTGGAAGCAGGGCAATCTGCTATTTACAGAAAACTCATTAAAAAGCAATATAAACTGAACAAGACACACAGGGAGAGAGAGAGAGAGAGAGACAGGGAGGGAGAGAGAGAGAGAAAAATATTGTATGAACGTTGGACACCCTGTATTAAGGTACAAGCTCACCCAAAAATATACAGATATAATACATAAGTTAATCTGGCGTTTGCTGATTGCGAGCTTCAAATTCAATATTGAAGTTTCTGCTTTGATTTGACTACATTTTCGAGTGGCAAAGTGGCAAAGAACCTCAATCAAAGTGCCATGATTTAAATGTTATTAATTGGGCTGAGTGAAAATCGAATATTATCGAAATTATACAGATACAATGAGTTTTAACACCAACCACAATGGCACTAGCGAACCGAAAACAGAGGATTCTGAATCGGAACTCGAAATGCTGATCCCGGCTAAGGTGCACGATCCAACAATGATGCTCATCGGTGTCATCGCCGATAAAGTAAGATAACGCAGCAGCGACAACCACATCGATCCGATAGCGATTTATACAAATTATTGACTATTTCAAACAGGAGGTAACCCTGGGCTTCTTTCTCGCTGGCATTGGCTATCAGCGTGAGAGACAGCGCAACTATCTAATGGTTGAACAAAGTATGTAATCCTTTACAATTTACCAACTCGATTTATATGCCTCTTATTCATTTCACAGGCACCACTCAGAGTGAACTTGAGGATTTCTTTCTCATTATGTACGAGGGAGGCAATGTTGGCATTATACTGCTCGACTATCCGTCGTCAAAGCGTTTGGCTCGTGTGTTGGAAAGGTGCAAGAATATCCTGCCCATCATAATGATATTGCCCACAAAGACAACCATTATGGCCTTTATGGAGGAGAAGGGTCGTCTGCGTCGACAGCGTATGAGAGAAGCCTACATGTGAAGCATATTCATTAAATATAAACTCTTCTATCTGAATGGCAAAATTAGAAAAGTAAAAACAAAAATAAATATTCAGTCAATCGAAACAACATTTGCGCCAAGATGAGGCAACGGTTCCCAAGTGAGACTAAACCGTGCTGGTAATAATTAAATATCTGTGCCTCGGAAAGTTTCACATTGCTATTTATGTATTATAAAATATGGTATGTAAACTTAAGGCAACGGCTATTGCTAGGATAAAAAAGGCAGTTAGCCAAAGTAGAAATGCTTCGGGCCAATTAGAAGTGAACTTGCACGTCACTCTAAGGACAAAAGATGGCGACGCAACGCTAATTTACACCTGATTAGGAGAAAGACCGCACGATAGCTAATTGAATCATAGCTATTAGATGCTTGAGTAGACACAGTTTGCTGCTCGAAGTGGTCCACGGCTCACTTCTCCCGGCCACTCCTCTCCTAGCTTCACGAGGTTTGTTCCATTCTGTGCGTAATTTATGCGCATTTCAGATGATGGCCTCGATTTCTCATGCGTGTTGGCCCCCCGAAAAACGCCAGATGGACAGCGTCTGGAAGTGACTGGTATATACACTCAGAAGAAGGAAGAAATGCTTTCTGAAATTCTGAAAATCTAAATTTTTTTTTTTCAAATTAATTTTCATGAATTTTATATAAAAAAATCGAATGTTAGAATTCTTCGATACATATATGAAAAAACACCCTGGAAATTAGGTATATCTTTTTCTAAATTTAATTAAAGCTTACCCTAAAATTACAAAGAAATAAATAAATAAATATACTAGATATATGTATAGTTTCTGAAGATAAGGCCAGGATATGGCGAATTTATAGAATTTTCTTGTAGATTTTTGCTCTGAGTGTATGTATATCAGAGTGCATATCCACAGATGAGGGGCATAAGTCAGAGCTTGTGGCAAAGGTGTGCCAGCACGTACTCAAACTTGGCAAATTTGTTAGGCGAGCGACACAGCGTTGACATTTTCATTCCCAATCACGTTCTCACTTAGAATGTGTGCGTTAAGCGAGTGTGTCAATTGATGTGTGTGTGTGTGTGATTTAGAGTATGAACGCGATTTATATTTGTTCTTTCTTTCATACGTTGTATACGATAATAGCAGGAAAACATGTGTGAAAAGTGTTGTTCCACCTAAGATCAATAAGGATGCAGTGATAACAAACGATTTGAACAATCAAGAAAATATTACATGTTATGGCAAAGCGAACGTCATGATTTTGAATGCACAACACGCTGCCTTCTCTGGGGCAGAGTATCTCATTGGGGGTATGATTGGGGAAGTGTGCGCAATTAATTTTGTTAGACGCGTAAAAGTGAATTAGCGCTAAGTCCCTGGAGAGTAAGAGAGTGTGTCAGGCACAGCCACAGACAAATGGTTGGTTGCTTGTTCTAATGCCTATTGACACGCCCACTACCAAGGCTGTCAGGTTGTTAGTCAGTTCATCAGTTCGTCAGTCAATCAGTCAGTCAATCAGTCAGTCAGTCAGTCTGTCAGTTAGACAGTCAGACAGCCCTTAGTTAGCACGTGAGCTGTTGTCTGGCTTTGTTTTTGGCCCGACTCAGAAATCAAAGCATACTTTCAGGCGCACATCATCAACAACTGAAAGAAGAAGCAGCATCAGCAAATAGGCCAGAAAAAGAAGAAGGAGAGGTGCAAGGTCAACAGGTCGCATGCGTAAATTTAATTACACTTATGGATACGTTTAAGAGATCTCTATGCCCGTGGCATTAAGTAGCATGAACTGTATATTTGGTTGTCGGCTCTGTTTCAATTTCATTAAATGTTCAGCGTGTTGCTTTGGATACAAGTTGCCAAACTTTGACATTTGACACAGGTCTGAGAAACTGACGAAACAACATTAAACAAGCAAAAGTCTTTTCAACTAGACCCAAAGGGGGATGGATCTTTAAAGCCACCTCTCATCCAATTTTAATACATTTGAGACTTAATGCTTAAGCACAGTAAAAGTTATGGACACAACGTTAAAGCTTAACAATTTTCAATTTTCCAGCAGATTTGGATGAATAAAATTGTATTTTTTTTACAAATTGAAATATAAATGTGTTATATAATTCATTAAAATAGGGCAGACGTTTGCGTTGTCAATTAATGATTGGGAGAGACTGAGTCGAGGTGTAAATTCGAACTATTTTCAATCCGAGGTGTTAAGTCGAACTATTTTGCAAGGGCTGTTGGCAATTATCTATTTTTACTTATCATTATCCTGTACTCAAGCAGGCGCTGCTGCTGCTTTATTTCTTTATTTCTTTTATTGTTTTGTTTATTTGTCTTCTAATCTAGTTGGCACTACAATTTTTGGCTACATTCCAGTCTATATATTCAATTCAATTCACACGCAAATTTTAGCAAAACACAAATTTTTGGAAAACGATTTAAAAATGCCACAATCAACACCATTCATATTGAATCTCATACTTTTGTACACATCAATATTGACGAACTTAAGCGTGTACATAATCGGATATGTAATATCTTACAAGATAGATTTTCCTTCAGTCCTTTTCCTTGTATGCACTCTAATGTTGCTGGAAGAACTTCGCACAAACTGCATGGACGTGAAGGATGCAGAGCAGTTCCTAAAAGTGCTCCTGATATTCAGTGCATGCAGCC
Source organism: Drosophila cognata (assembly GCA_035041535.1). Lineage (NCBI taxonomy): Eukaryota > Metazoa > Arthropoda > Insecta > Diptera > Drosophilidae > Drosophila > Drosophila cognata. Next base: position 8,923,259 of record JAWNLC010000831.1, read on the forward strand.
AAGGCTTGTATGGAACCCAACTTGGTCTGTGATTGGCAAGCTGCATTCCTACTGCTGGTCAAAAGAGTATGTGGAAAACCTGTTAACTAACCGATTGGGAGTATATATATCGATGTTAATATCGTTCGATATTTCTGGTGGCCACTGGAACCTTATTCAAATGCAATTGGGACTTCTTCACACATAAATAAAGCTCTTGAAATATACGGTGAATATTTACGCGGAATTCCTTAGATATATGGCTATCGGTTAAAATACACAACATACGTTTTAGCACAACTTGTATGCTCAAAAGCCATCCGTCTCCTTATTCTGATGAAATCCATTTTACAATTTTTCAAACTTGAACCACTTTGTTTTTCGGATCAAAATTGACTGTTTGCGAGAAGCCGAATCGAGTTGTAAATTCGAACTCTTGTGTTCGAGGTGTAAAGACGAAGTGTTTTGCATCTAACTATCATATCATTCTAACTAATCTGTTTCTTAAAATCCTAGCCTTATACATAGAACAATCACTTATTTTCATTTCCATTTTTAGCCCATGCAAGCTTTGTTGACAATTATCTGTTTTCTTTGCTTTACTTGCTTCATTTTGCTTTCTTTTCTACTGCCAATTATTATTTGATTGGCTATTATTATTTGGAATCAGGCGGACAATGAAAATGCAAATACAAATGTTTTTTGCTCTCTGGTGTTTTTTATGGATAGAGTACAATAAAGAATGAGGCAGACAAAAATGTCATTATTATCGAAGTGAACAAACAACTACAGCTACTCAAATATGAAAAACAAAAAATATCAGAAATATTCTATTGAAGACCGGAGTCAACCAATAAATATATAAAAAGCCGACCGATTGTTCCTATGACAGCTTTATGATATAGATTGTGATGTAAATTGGCCAGTTTGGGTAGGCGACTTGGCTAGTGATGCTGATCGGGAATATATATTCGGAGAAATCTTCTTCAATGAATATGGAATATGATATTTATATATTATATACTTTTATATAAGAGCTCATTCGACTAAACCTTTGCGAGTTGGTTTATTGGGTGGTGTGTGGGTGGGGCAGGTGTAATATTGGGATTCGGATTGGGATGGCTTATCGTTATTGAGCCTGGGCTCAATTTCCATGGCTTTAAAGTGAAATGTTGGCAGCACACACGCACAAGGGGTATGAATGGGGCGTAAGTGTCTGACATTGTTTTTACATTAAAAGATCAATGATTTTGCTGCGTGGAGTGTGTGTGCCACGTTCCTCCCCTCGACTCCACTAACCGCCCATCCACTCCTTTCTGTGTCTCACATGAGGCTTCTTATGCATAGAAATTATTTATGCAAACAGCTTTTGCTCAACATCTAAAATAACAAACAAAAGCAGCAGCACAACAAGGCAAAATGGAAAGAACTTTGTAGCACAAACACACACACACACACACACACACACACACACACACACACACACACACACACACACACAAAACAAACAAGAGCCCATTCAAGAGCTGTAATTCAACACAGCCAACAATTTGCACGCAACACTCAATTGTTCATTGTTCCACACGCAGCTTTGTAGCTGCTGTTGTTGTTGTTGTTGTTCATAAACAACGAGTGTCACATTAAATCAAAGTGTGCAACATTAAAAATGTTTCAAATGAAAGCGAAGCGGCAGATAGCAGCAGACTGAGAACCGCTTATTGATTTTAATTCTTTTATGAAAACAAGTTACAATAACTGATTGTTAGGCAGATTCTGAGCTTGCTTCAAGTCACAAAAGAGTATCAAAAAAGTTTCTCTTCGCTGCTGCTCATTAGCTTGTTTTCATTTTAATGCTCACTCATTTATGTTGTTTATATTTGTACACTTTTATCACCAGTTGACTCTATAATATTTAATAAATTTTTATTTTATTTTTCAGATTGAGTTTCGAATCAGTTTCTTTTCCGAAAGCAACTGACAAACAAATTCGCAGATTGGCTTAAGTTATACTTTTTTCATTACATAACTTTTGCTCAAAAGTAAAATAAAGTTGCATCCAATTTGCAATTTGTTTTTGGTTTTGCCCATTAGCTTCTTTTAATTTGACTTTTCGCTCAAAGGATTGAAAATAAACTTATTTTTTTTTATTATTATTATTTTCTGTGTATATTGGTTTATTTGTCGCTTCTATTTTTGTAGTTCAATTACGCTTGCAAGGACAGGGTCACACCCAACGCAGTGTTACCTTGACGATTGAATCGGTCGGTGTGTGCCAGTGTGTGTGTGCCAGTGTGTGTGTGTGTGTGTGTGTGTGTGCCAATGGCATAAAAACATTGCGCAATAAAAATCAAAAGGAATATGCTGCTAAAATTTTTTGATTTGTTGCCATTTTATTCATTTTATTTTCATGGCTTTTTGTGCTTTTGCTGCTGCACACACACACACACACACACACACACACACACACACACAGAGCGACATGCAGGAGGCTTAATCTGCCAATAGCGAGATACACACTTACACACACACAGCTAACATAGTGAACTGAGAGACAACAACAAAAGAGAAGTGCCAGCGATAAAGAGAGAGAAAGGTATACGTAGAGTGAGTATCCCCCTGGAGGGGGAGGGGGGGGGGGGTGGCTTTCCACAATTGGCTCAGTAGCCAAGCCATGTTGCCTGAGTGCCTGGCTACATTGGCATACCGCGCCACCCCTCCCCTTCCACCCAGCAGCAGCAGCAGGAGCTCTCCTCCTCTTTGCCGTAGCTGGCTTATCCGCTTCGTTGGGTCCAGCATACAGTTGGATGGCATACACACACATACATATATACATGCATACACACGTACATACGGACATATAAACGAACATATACATATACATATACATATACATATAGGTATACTTATGGAGATACATATGTGTCGTTTTACCTGTTGGCATTGAAATTTGCCTTCCATACTCTGACAAGCCACAGGTGATTCTCCCTACCTCTTCCTCTTCCTCTTCCTCTCTCTCTCTATCTCTCTCTCTGTTTCTCCTTTTTGACGTCGACCTCGCTGTACAGCCTTTCACAGCAAAATAAAGTGAAACAAGACAACAGCAACCAAATAGTAGAGAGTATTGCACTGCAAAAATGATAGACTAGCAGATACCCTGTGCGCTTCAAATTCCACATTTGCCATTTTACATTCATTTCCATAGAAGATCAAATTCGTAGATTAATTTCTTGCACAATATATAATTTTACACGCAACTTGCACAAGCTTGTTATAGCCAATTTGTAGCCAGCTTTTAATGGGTGTGGAATCTGTGTTGTGGGTCGGGTCCTGGTTTCGTTTTGTCTTTTTTCTCTGGTTCGGATTCTGATTCTGTTTTTGGGCTTTGGATCTGTTTCCACTGCCTGCAGGCAGCTCAGCAATATTGGTGTGCCATAGTGGTGGGTTGCTGGGGTAGGGGGACGAGAGCGGGGGTGAATGATTTTCCTTATGTTTATATGATTTAAAATCGACGAAACGGCAAAAACAATCGAATCGAAGAAGAAACTCTTTTAGCCTTTTGAAGGGACTCTTAAAGCTCCAACCTCGAAAGCAGGCATTTCAACACAGCCTGCAGACAGTCTACCCCCCCCCCCCCTCTCTCTCTCTCTCTCTCTCTCTCTGTGTCTTTCTCTTTGCATCTACATTTTGGTCTGTTTAATTAGACTGAGCTGCTTGCTGGCATGGCCTGAAGCCAGCTGAAATGTCAAAGGAAAAAGGACTTTCTCGCAGTAACGAGCAGCAGATGTTTTTTTTAGATAAATAAATAAATAAGTCAAAACAAATAAATCGCATTAGCATCACTCAGCTGCAAAAAGCCACTCGATATATACTTTATATATATATATATAAAGTATTTGAGAGAGCAAAACAATCCAGCTGATCACAGAGGGAAATGCTTTAATGGAGTAGCCCAATGTTAGTTATAAATTAAAAAAACATGAAAAGGCAAGGAAATTGAAACTTAATATTGCTCAGATTGCGAACAAGTAACTTGGGCTGGCTCGACTGGCTGCCTCTCATTAAAGGAATAAGCGAAATTAGAAACCATTCTGGACATAAGGTGTTCAGCTCGAGACTTCTTAGATGGCTTGTCAACTCCCAGTGGAAAGTCTATAACACAAAGGCTTGCCACTCAATGGTGCCACCTCATTTTGGAGGAGATGTGCAGCAACTGCACTCAGAAAAAAATCGACTTGAAGCTTGGAAATACTATATATCATTTTATGAATAAAAGATATTTTTAATTTTCAGTGCGTTTTTTCACATGTGTAAGCGGCACATGTAACATTTACTTTCTTGTTGGTTATATTACAAATGAACAATTAGTTTTTTAACATTTCATATGTACAACAAACATTTTAGTTAGCTTGTAAATTCATATCATTTAACTCGAGGGAAAAACCACTCTATTTTATTTAGAAACAATGTTAAATAACAAGAAAAACTTTCTAGTTTGCATAGTTTTCAATTTGAAGGCGATTTTCTAAATTCAAAGCCTTTTTTTCTGAGTGTTTAGCATCATGACAACAGCCTGTCTGTCCATCTTCTGGAAAACAGTCTACATAATATGATATAACCAAAAAAATGTCGTTACAGTTCATAGCAATATGAGCATTTTTCACATTAAAATAAGCTCAACTTGGCTCAACTTAAGCAAGGAAATATTTCTTTATCATTAATTTGTTAAAGAAATTTAGAATTTTATTTTCGCATGGTATTTACAATTAAATTTCATGTTCTTCATAAAAAGTACAGAATTTACTGCTGGCTACAGGGTATCTTCAAGTCAACTAACTGAACTTTTGATTATTGTGTTTTCCCATCTTGCCAGTTCTGAATATTTGCATAACGATCAAATAACAAACAGAAAATGCAAAGAAAAGCAAAAGCGGCAGGCAAAAATTTGACAGTGTTGAATGAAAATGCGAGAAAATTGCAAAATTTCCCCCAGGTCTGTGAATAAATATGTATACACCAATGGACTTGTATGCAAATACGCGGTAGTTCTGCGTCACTCAACTAAAAAACATCTTTATGACGTCATTAAAGCAAATTGCATATGAAAACAATTTACGCAACACATTTGACGACACTTTTCGCAACAGATGTTTCTCCGTTCATTTTGAAGTGTTTAAAGTTAAGAGCCAAAGAATCCTGTGCAACACGCGTTCTGACAATAAATATGCTACGAAAAAAAAATACGACATGAAATCAAAGTATTTTTGCCTGAATTCCAAGGGCGATGGACAAAATGTTCAAAGGGGCTGTCAGGACCAGGGCTGTGCGTTGATCAAATTGTTTTTTTGAACGATTTCCGTACGGGAATTTTGTATAGATTGACACAAAAATGCACTTCTCTTTTGCCGCTGCTTCTGCTTCTCCTGCTGCTGCTGCTGCTGCTGCTGCTGTTTTTCCTGCCCCAAACTCGCCTATGGGTCAACACAACAGACCCTCGAATACCACATCGTCTGTCATGAATTTGTGGCATTATATATACATAACCTTCATTTCCGCCCTGAACGGCAGCTGTCGCCTCCACTTTTATTGCTGTCCACTCTCTGCCACAGACAGCTAACTGGACAGCAATTCGCTCAGCCTGCCCCTGCCACCATCGATTGATTGTTTTGTATCCAGCTATGCATATTATGTATTGGTTTTCAAACTGTGCAACTAAATTGGGTTCCTAACATAATATCCAGGCCATTGTAAAAGTTGAAATTTATGTGAATGTATAAATGTAATAATTTAAAGAAATCTTCGAAGTATATTTGCAAATTCTCAGCATTACACAAATTGCAGTGTATTCAACACCAGAAAATATGAAAATGTTTACAATTTGACAGAAAAACGAAGAGAGAACCCTTCACAGTTGGTCTATTTGACTACTTAGGCGTCATCTTGAAAAAGCCAGATATAATTGAATATCCAATTTGAAAATAACATTTGAGAGCGTTGGCCCTTTTCGAAATGTGTCAAATGCACTCCACTTTATAACAAGCAACTCCATCGAGCAAAGTTTGAGGGCATTTTGTGCTACTCGAATGCTCAGTTCGCAACTCGCAACACAAGCACTATATAAGGCCAAGGCTGTTATGAACATGGCCAAAGGGGAAGCCGAAGGCAGCCCAATTGCAATAATCTTATGTTTTCTCACAGACCACAATGGGCAACAGGAGACTCTCATAATTGCTCGAGATGGGCTTCATTTAATTTGCAATGTATTCAATACCAATTTTCAGACTCAATTCTGATTGTGTTTTGCGATTAGTTTTTGCTCTTGGCCTTTTGTTATTGTTGTGCGGCTTTGGTGAAAACATATTTCGCATTGTGACCAACTGATTGAAATCAAACTAGGCCAAGAGACAGCTTCATATTCATCATTCATTCGTCCTGCCATTGTCTACCACTCCTTCTCCCTCGCTCCTCCTTTCTCCGTCTCTCTTTTCTCATTCCCTTTCTCTGTATCTGTATCTGTCTCTGTCATTGTCTCTGTCTCTGTTTTTCTACCATTCACGCTTCCCATTTATTTTTGTCAATCTTCTCTTGAATACAGTTGTCCACATTTCAATTATGGAAGACTGACCAAGACAAGAACTCTGAGCTTGAGCATATATAACCATACATGCATACATGTGCATATGTGTTTATATAAACACACACATTCGCAATAGTATATCGTGTGTGTATGTAAACCAACTGCAGAATGCGAAAAGGGATATTATTTATTTATTTTATTCAACATCGTAACAAAGTTGCACAATCTGCATATTTTTTGTGTTTTGAATTTTGTAATGGATTGTTGAAGATACCTTTGAGTCAATAATGCATATGCATATATATATATATATATATATATATATATATATATCTTTTATGTGTCCATAGTGCGAACTTGTCTCACAGCTTGTAAGCTTTCTCGAAGGAACTTAGTATTTTTTTGCAGGTACTCAGAATTAGCTTCCACAGGAGCTAACTAACTATCATATACAATTGGGAATACAGTATAGTTCTAGTATGAAGAACATACATATATGTAAGTATATAAAATATATATGCATCATATAGCATACCAGAATATTCCACTCGGTTATGTGTACTTTTTTGTATACATGTTTTGCACTTCAGTTGCAAATTATATTTTGCATGTTGACACTTGCTGCTGTTTTTGATGCGTCGATAACTGTTTTGGTTTTGGTTTTGGTTTTGGTTTTGGTTTCAGCTGCTGTTGCTGATGTTTATTTCTTTGTGGTAAGTTGGATTTTGTAATTATTTAAGCTGCCAGCAGCAGCAACCACACTGATAGCAAGAGCACCGAGGACTATAATGGGATACACTAGACTATAGAGTATGTGGCCAAAACTAAAAATTTGCAAATTGTGTTTTAGCACTAAAAGATATATTCGAGTACTTTTTGAATTTACTATATTATTTGCGAAGAAAGTTTTTTCTTTTTAAGCAGCTAATCAAAGTGGAGACATGGAAAAGCAACAAGCTCTGTTCTAGCCACTTTACAGGGTAATCTTCTATGTTGGTTTTGTGTGTGATTTCAATAGCAGCTTTCATATCCGGTTAGGATTAAATACGCGGTAACCCAATGCCAATATGATTGTGGGATTTTCTGGCTTAAAATTTGTATTTTCGATATCGATTCCCGAATGCAACTTGATTTATTCGATTAATATTGAATTTGCCAATGGAGCTGCTAATGAGCTCAAATATTTAACTGGTCGAAAGCGATGGGAAAATGTGAGAAATGTGCAACATTACTAAATTCTGAGATTGCTCATTAAGGGCAACAGCGGGAGGGAGAGAGAGACTGAGAGATAGAGGAATGACTGAGACAAAAGGTAGATGGCAGGTGGACATCAGGTGAGTGTATGTGCAAGTCACAGATTAGTTATGAGCTGTGAGAAATGGCCTCCACACATTATGAGAAATTGTGGTCACATGGGTGAGTGTGTGTGTGTGTGTGTGTGTGTGTGTGTGTGTGTGTGTGTGTGTGTGTGGATGTATGTGGCTGCTGCAACACCCATAGAATCTGCTGACATGCATTCACTGCTTGGAAATTCTGTGTCAACACCCACTTGAATGCATGCGGCTCGAATGAAAATGTTGAAACAGCCGCAAGTGTGGGTAGCAAGTGCACACACACATATGTGTGAATGCGCGTGTGTGTTATTGTGTGTGTGTGATTGTGTGTGTGTGTGTGTGTGTGAATGTGTGTCCTTAGTATGCCAGTATGCCAGTATGCATGCCAGCCATTCCTTTACCATGTTTTGTTTATTCCGATTTGCTGAGGCACAGCTGAAACTCTTTCTATACTTTGACACCGAAGCTAACTTTGTATATGGGTTTTGCGCAATGTCCGTCTGTCCTGAAGATTACAAAATCGATATAATCAGTTACCAAACTTGGAAGGAAGATTATTAGAAACCTTCTCAATAATTTTTTTTCATCCACGTCCACGCTCACTCCCACTGCCACTCCCGCCCCCAAAATCCCATATCTTCCACAATTTAGGAGCTACAGTTCCCAAACTTCGAGGGAAGTCATCAAAGTATTTTGCAGTCGGTTACGCAGGACTGCAACTTTCTCACTTGCTTTTTTTTGTATTGTTGTCAAATTTTTGTTTAAATTTTTTGCTTGGCCGCGCCCAATTTTCCATCAGCTGCACCAGTGAAAAGTTGACTTCAAAGCATTTGACTTTTTTTTTTTTAAATTTCATTAAAGCTGAGAAATTCGTTTGTCATCATTTATGGTATGCCAAATATTGGGGGTAGTAGCTAAGGGTGGTTTTTTTTTCATGAGGGATTCATAGAGGGAAAGATGAAATCTATGCTTGTATATAGAAATAAAATATACACAACAAATCGCCAGATATATAGGGATGTATATAAATATAATCGCCAGCAGAGCTTGAAGTGAATATTGACCACCTTTGATTTCCTAATTATTTTTTGAATAAATATGCAGATTTATTATACAATCTAATTCAATAAATACACACACGCATACATGAATTTTAATGTAGAGGTGTGTGTGTGTGTGTGTGCGGGTTGTGTGTGCTTTTTTCCTGCTTAAGGTTTCGTTTATTTTTAGCGTCAAATCGATAGCATTTTAACGCTTGAGTGCATTTTTTGAATCAGCCCAGTTAGGGTGACACACCTGTCTGTCCCTCTCCCTCTCTCTCTCTCTCTCTCTCTCTCTCTCTCTCTGTGTGTGTGTGTGAGTGTGTGTGTGTGCAATACTTATTTATTTATATCCAAAAGCTTATTGGCAGCTATCTTAAACCATGTTTTATTTTTGGCGCACTTAGCGCTGAGTTGTAGCCAAAGCCAAAATGCGATTCGTCTCTTCTGTAAAAGTGGCCAACTGAAAAGGGGCAATGGGCTAAGATAATATGTTTGGCTTAAATTAACAACTAACTTCAACTTCAGTGCATTTCCTTTTACTTTCATTAGCTGTCCTCAATCGAGGCCTGTCTCTCGCCCCCTTTCTCTCTCTCTCTCTCTCTCTCTCTCTCTTGTCTTTCTCTATCTGTCTCTTTGTTTGATCAGACAATTTTTGATGCAGTTTAAGCATCTTTTGTGGTCTTGGCTTCGACCATTGCTGTTTCCATTGTGTTCTGTCATTGTCCGCAGCCTAATCAGCTTATCAGCTGATGCCCAGCTTAGGGCCTAACAAACAAATCTAAGTTGATTGCAATTGCCAGCTTAGCTTTGGCCTGAGAGCCAGCAACAAAGCCAGCATCTTCTGCAGGACAGAAGTGAAATAGTTGATTTGCTTAAAATTGAGCTGCTCTTTGCTAGTTGAGAGGTTAAGCAAATATATACCAACATATTTATCAGAGAATTCGGAATAGCTCAGACATATAACTTCCGACACCTAAGACTGATTTGACATTCAGGCAATTATAGAAGAAACGAATATTCGAATTTAATATCAAAACTTTTTTTTGTGGCAACTTAATTTCCATTATTCTTCCTTTTGGGTATAATACATCGGTTTCTTAAATCATTAGCTATTTATTTTCTTTTTGAGTTGCATAGTTTCTTAAATTAATGCTGCCGTAATCTTAAAAGAAAACTCTCAAAATGTGTGCCCCGAACGAAAGAAGAGCGCTTTGCAACAAAAAAGCTAATAATGGAATTAATTATTAAACATATTCAAAAACGATCTGAAAATTAGACAACTTTTTCAAAATTGGGAAAAGAAAAGAATCACACAAAGTATGACGAACTTTTTTCTGAGTGCATTCACTCAATGAAATGCTTGCAGGAAGCTGAAACTGAAAGTGACCAACAGGAGCCGAGTGGCGGTGTCATCGCAATATATGTATATACATATATGTATATAAATATATACGATGATGCGAACGAAACAATAAACGATACTGTATGTGTGTGTGAGTGGGTGTGAGTGTGTGTGAGTGTATGTGGTCAAAGGTAGCGTTACAGTTGCTGCTGCTTGGACACTGGAGTGAACTCGGAACCCAGTGGCCCATTTCCGTTAACAACATTTGCTCCAATTTTGTGAATTAAGTCTTGAAGCGTAATTGAGTGAACATTTTTCATTGAGACATGAGTGTGACTTGTTAGTGTAGGTGTGTGTGTGTGTGTGTGTGTTTAGGTTGCTCTGATTGTGTGAAAGGTTGAGTGTATAGCGTAAATGAACTTAGAGCTTTGCTGTTGTCCTTGCAGCGACGATGAAAATCGGAAGCTTCTGGTCTGTGCCGGAAATGTGACAGCCATTGATCAGTTTGCCACAATGTGTGACTATGTGTGTGTGTGTGGGGGGGGGGGGGGGGCGGGGGATATATTGCAATCATGTATACATATTGAACGACTCAAGGATCTTATGCGCTCAAGAATTGAAAGGATTCGCATGTTAATGTGAGCGACATTTTTGTGATTGGCATTGAATCTTGTGCTGCGCAAAGCGTTGACAAGTGCCGAGCGATGCATTTGATATGTCAAAGCGATGCATTTGATATGTCAAAGCAATGTCATTGGCAACTTCCCACAAATTTGTACTTAATTGTACACTGAAATGCAATTTAAAAACCCTTTGATTGCATGTATTTCGCATGTGGTTGGCAGATGGCAGCAATTTAGCAAGAACGGAAATAACCATTGCCAATTTTCTGCTTGAATTTTATTTTGCTCAACGTTCGACTTCTTAGTTTGGGTATGCAGAAATCATGGGCTTTGGGAATTGTTCGGAATTGTGATGAGTGCTGTGCTCTTGTTGCTGCGCTGAGCACAGATAGAACTAAGGATAGGTGCCATAAGTGCCACATGCAATCGATCCACACGAAAAACACCAACGAACACGGACTCAAACTAAAACATCAACAACTGCAGCACGCCCAAAAATGCAAATATTTGTCGCTGTGGAGGCGGGAAAATTCCCCAACGTGTTACTCACACACACTGGTGTGTGTTGCGTGTGTTGTGTGTGTTGTGTGTGTTGTGCTCTAGTTGAGCCATAAAATCCAGAAGGTTATTGCTGAGCACATGCTTTTTGGCTGCACGTTCGCCCAGCGACTCCAACTCAGAGTGTTTTTCGCCGAGTTTCTGGATGTATAACTACACTTGAAAAAATTGTACAACCAAAGCCAATTCAATAATGGCATTCTGAGCTGTAGGCCTAAGTAATTTCTTAAGCAAATATATTAGTTCGATAATTTTACAAAGTATTTGAAGCAAGATAATGTCCAAAGCCCGGATGTTATTTTTGCTTGACTCAACCTGCAAACTTCTGCAGACTTTGGCCATTCCGATATTTTGCTGTGTATATGCATATACACAGTGATATTTGTGTGTTCATCTCTGGACATTGGCAGCTAAATCACGTACGGGGTAAATGTGCTACTAATGAGCGTAAGAGGATACGCAGCAATTGCTCCGAGCTGACTAATCTCACTGATTTTACAAATGAGAGTCGTGCTCTCCTTCCCTGTCAGTCGTCTTGTCTGTTCCTCTGTTCGTCTGTCTGTCGGTCCACTTTAGTGTTGTGTCACATAACACACAAAACATAGCTCACGCTGAGCAATTGCAGTCGTTACATCATCACGATACAGTCATGCATTCCTTTCGGGTTTCATTCCCTAATCGGATGATATTCAGATGCTTAACTTCGAATGTGGAGTTTGTATGTGGAAATGGCTTAACATATTTAGTTATTCCACTTATGAGCATATTAATCAGTTAGCTACATATATATATTATTAATAAATAAGTTGGAAAGGACGAACAAGCCTGAACTATATAAGCATTAGAAGAAATAATAAGAATAAATGTCAATAAATAAACAAATGAATAAAATTGCATTTAGGCATTTGGCGATTAATCAATCTTTAGCTCAAGCTACCGAATAGATAAGTTGAGGAGTCCTCATCGAGGTAAGCTTAATAAATATGGTATTTCAAGAAATTGATTTGCTCAACTACTCCCATATTCTGTAGTATCTTAAGGCTAAGATATGTATGTGGTGTACTTACCTGAACCAGAATCGATCACAATCTTAAAGAAAGTATTTTGAACTCGAGATGAAACTCAGTTGAGATCCAAAATTAAGATTAAGTTTAATTAGGTTTGACTGTGAGTAATAGTTTTACATGGAACTGGATAGCTTAGACACCATTTAGAATATTGGAAAATTTATTGCATTTAAAGGGAATAAGCTAACGCTTCGAGATTTTGGTTTGTACAGGGTGAATTCGATAAATAGAGTTTCTCAAATAGTTATAGGAACTTACAAGCGAAGTAAGATCGGGTCAAAAATTAAAAATATTTATCTTGTTACATATAATTATTAATTAGATTTGAAATGCTTTCAAGAACACTTAAGATACAAATTCTGTACAGTTTGAGGTGTGCAAATTATCAAGTGAAACAATCGGCAATTAACTGGGCTGTAACTTGTGCTGCACAATTCAATTGTGATTTATCGTATTTGGCATTGGTATACATGTATGTGGTCTACTCAGCACACATATATGCACACACTAATTGCGGTTATGGGCCTCCGCTTGACGTGGATTAATTTATCAGTTGCATATTCTGCCAGGGAGTGGACTGAAATATTGATGCTAATTGGGCAATATATATTTGACATTCGGGGTTAGAAATATGATATTACGGCGAGGTACACAGAAGAGTCGTCAAATTTATGCATACACAACTAAAGAAGGCAATAAATAATTTAAGTGCTTTGTTGATATTCATATAGCAAAAATAGTGCCGACTTTTACTTGGATTAATTCACGCAAAAGCCAGTTCATATAGGTCAGAGGAGAAAGATAAGACGGATATTTGGATATATATATACACATATATATATGTAAATGCAATCAATTAAGTTTACTTTTAATTCTATATATGTATATGTATTGTATATACTTATTTCATGTACAACTACTTAACGCTCTGCAAGTTAACCTAAATTATGTAAAGTCAATTATCAAATGATAAAATTATAAAATATTTAAATTAAAAATATTACGTTAGGGGTAGCACTTTTTATTGCATTTAGCTTTACTTGGGTATATAAGGTATGTAAAAAATGGTTTGAAATACTCACATGATTTTTGTTCTTCTTCTTGCTTCGATTTCCGTGTGTTGTTATAATTATTTTTAATTATTTATTTATTTATTTATTTATTTAATTTTTGAATGTCTTTTCTCTTTTTATATTGTTGGTATTTGCGTTGTATTCACTGTTGTTTGGTTTGATTCCTTACGATCTTGAGTTCTTTCAAGTTCTTTCGGGTTGGCGACAGAGTTTCTGTCACATATCATTATATCTTTTCCCTACTATTTCTTTTTTCTCTTTGAAATGGTCGAGGGTTTTATAAATGTTATATGATCTGAAGATTGTTTAAAGTTCTGCTTGAAGTTTGTTTCCGATTTCCCAACAATTTCTGATTTCGTTTTGAAATAGCGAAATTTTCCTTGCAATGTTAGGTTTTCTTCTGGATCTGGTGTTGTTCTTACTATTTCCTTTATCTTTGTGAAATAGCTTAGATTTGTGTGATACGAAGTGCACTTATATCATGGTATAAGTTCTACGGCGATTTTGTTAGGCTTCAAAAATGTTTATCTTTGTGAAAGGTATTTGTTTTCAGGTATTCAGGTTTTCAGGTTATTATCGGCAATAAGTGAATGCATTCAAATTGTTTTGTGTTTCGTATTACATAAATATATATTTCTTGAAATGAATTAGTTCTTGCTCTATAAGCGGTATATGTAAATATGCATAGAATATATTTATAATCTGGTTTGTACTTTTCTGTTCCCTCTCTATCAATCCTTATCACTTTTTATGCATTTGTACTTAACTGTTCCTTCGCTCTCAGTAAATTGTCTTTCTTCACGACAGACACAAATATATATATATATATGTATATATGTATATGTATATAAGATGTATTCATATAATTCTTGAGATTCCCTAATTATGATTTTGGATTATTGTAGGTTAGGTAACGAATGGTGGTATTTATAAAGGTATTATTGTAGCCATAAACAACAAACAACAAACAACAAACAACAACAATTTGATTAACACGATGTTTTTTTTTTGGTTTTGCTTCTGTAAGTTTTTTTTTGCCTGTTTTTTAAATTTGTTTTTTTTGGGATCACCACAACAAAAAAAATTGTATAAGAAAAATTTCGGAATTTCAAATTTTTGTTTTATAATTTTTTTAAGTTCATTTCATATTTTATGCACACCGAAAAAAAAATGTTGCGAAAACTTGTTGAGGATTTTGGTATATTGGTATTTGAATGTAATTTTGGATAGTCGTTGGTTATGGCCTTTCCAGCTGCTGTTGCTCCTTGCGACGTCGTGTGGCAGGCAACCTTTTTGCTTGGGTGTTGAACAGCATCTGTTGCGCCGCACGCAGCCCGATTAACGAGACAGCCTCGTCTTTGTGTTGGCGTCTCGCTCTCGCTGGCGCTAACTCGCCCTCTCTCACTCTTGCACTTGCTGGTCGTCGTCGTCGTTTTGGGTCTGCCTTGTCAACAAGTGGCAACAACTGTGGCAAGAGTGGGGCTGCTGTTGCTGCTGCGGATAATGTTGCTTCTGCCGTCGCTGCTGTTGCTGCTGTTGCTGGTGTTGCTTGTAAAAAGTGTATAACACAAGTCGCCACGTTCCACAATTGACTAATCGCTGCTGTTCGGTTGCGCCTGCCTTTTATAGCCAGAAAATTCAACACCGACGCTGGCAGCGACGCTGGCAGCGACGTCGACATAGACACCAACGGCGAACTGCGAACTGCGAACTGCGATAGCAATATAGCAAAAGGCAACAGGCAACAGGCAACCCAGGTGATTTAATACACTTGGGGATTTTGCGGGATTTTTTCTCTGTCGCTCTGGCGCTGTACAAACTGGGAAAGTGTGTCGACTGGCTGCTTCCGCTGCCTGCTGCCTGCTGCTGATGTTGCTGCTGATGCTGCTGCTGACTGCGTTGGCTTGCTTGCTGGCTGGGGCATCAACTTTTGCTGAATATATGTAGCCACGTAGACACTCGAGTTCTTTGCCTTGGCCCACAAGCTCAACCAGAACACATAAGACTCGGACCATATTTTGGTCAGCTTATCATGAACATCAAAATTACACAATTCCAGTGAACTTGTTTATCTGAATAAGAGAAAAACATTTTAAAATCAATAAAATATTCATATTTTTCTTCAATTTTATGTATTCATTTTTCTTTTATTCAAAAATGGCGCATTTGCAGCTTGTGATTCCGGCTTTTCAAAAGGATGCTGCCACGATTTCCTTATAGCTCCAACAACAAAAGTTGAACTTCCAATTGAAAAGATTCAGTTCAGGTGTATAAAGTGAACAAATTCCGGTAATGTTTATGCATTTCTTCCAAATTCTTTTCGATGTTCGGTTCTGTAAATAATTTTGAAAAAATATTTGCGATGCGGTTTCTGAAATTCGAGCTGTAACGTTGCGGATGTACCACATCCGGTTCCGGATTGACAACCTGCTTTAAATTTATTTTTTGTTCTGATTCGGTGAGATTGGTTCAGAAATTCTTTGGAAAATATTATCGAACCTCACAAAGTTTCCTGTTTGAAAAGCGCAGCTGTCGGCACAGTCGACATAGTGCAATTGTTTACTTATATAAACAAATATTTAGGCAATATACAGTTAAACATGAGGGGTAAATATGCATATATAATTACTTCATCTTTGACATTTCCGATGCGCCAAAGGAGCTGAGATATATATCATTATGTGTATGTGTGAACAGGAGTGTAACCAGTACAGGTCGAGTCAGGTACTATTCTGCACAAATTAACCAATCCCAGACTCAGTGTACTGCGTAATAAGTATGCAAATAACGGAAATAGTGTTTTGTACAGTCTGCAATAGCGTAACATTTATCTGTGCACAATGATGGAGCACCAATTGGGAGCGCGTGCCAATGCCAATATCAAGGTCGTATTCCTGAATAAGGAAAGGAAAGGATTATTTAGAGGCGAGGCTTGATAGTTTCGGGAAGTTGGCTTTGGGACATGAGTTATATCCGATGCAATGAATCGAACAAAGTGCAACGTATAATTCAACTGCAGCTCTTTGCATCCAATCAGCGAGCAGCAGCATTACGTATACGCAATGTGAAGCAAGGAACAAAAACAACTCGTCAAATCCAATGACCGTCAAAAGTAATGTTTGATTGGTGGGCATGGCCATAGCAATTTGATCTCTGCCTCTACGTGTGTGTGCGTTGGCGTTCGACTCGGCGTATGCGCAATATGCATTTTCAACAAGTTAACCTTGAGCGCTGCCGTCGCTGCCACCGCCATTGCCACTGCCACTGTCATTGTCACTGTCATTTCCTCTAAGGCCAGATGCTGCCACTGCTGCTGCCACAGTTGCTCTTGATGCTGCTGCTGCCGCTGCCGCTGCTGCTGCTGTTGTTATTGCTGATGTTGCTGTTGCTATCTTCTGTCAACTACCAACTGCTGCTGCATGCTGCCTTTTCATTCATACGTTCATTCATTCAGCGCATGCTCGAGACGCCGCGGCGCCTCCAAATGTTTTCGTGTCGCAGCTCTTCTGCTGCTCTCATTGGCCGCTCACATTCAGCGCTGCCCCATTATGGCAAGGCCACATTTCGCTCAGCTGCACACCACACGCAATTAGTATGGTCTCCCTTTTGGGGGGCGGGCATAACTTAAGCGCAACGCGCAACCAACAGTTTTTATCCCTTGAAAACCTCATGTATTTTCAAGAGCAACTGTACCCGAATTATGTAACCAAAGTCATGGCCAAAACAACCGTGTAGGTGACTAATTAAATACTTGCCAAACACTCCATTCAAAAAGCTACCAATATATATGTATATACATCTATAAGTCGACAATCCCAATCTGATTTTATATTAGAGTTTAGCTTTCGGCTGCATCTGACAATTATACTTATTTTTTCAAAATAAATTCAATCCCTAGTTACATTTGTAATAAAAATACAGTTTTTGATTTAGTTTTTAGTCTGAATAATGTAAATAACAGGAGAGAAATTGCGGAAATCTGGGCTTCTATAGTTTTTGGGGACCAAAATGGTATGATGATGAGTTTTGAAGGGTGTTACTAGCAATATACCTTCTAAATTTGGTAACTCTAGCTTTGATATTGTGTGAGATATATGGATTTATCGATTCACTCTATCAGGTGTATCACTTTGGGGCGGCGGAGTGGGCGTGGCCATCTACTTCTTGATAGATATCTAAGGAGAGTTACCAGTAACATACTTTCTGAATATAGTGAACGTTGCTTACAAATTGTGGAAGATATGCGCATTTTAGATTTCTAGGGCCGAAATTCCTTGAAGGTGGTAAGTTACCTTCCAGTTTTGGTAACCCTATCATTAAAATTTACATACGTGGACTTATCGATGTACATCTGCTGAAATATCAGCTTTGAGGATTATAGGCACAGATGTGGGCGTGGCTATACAATTTTTTTTATCGGTTGTTAAAGGCGTCTTCAATAATATGCCTACCAAATTTGACGGCTCTTATTTAAAAACTGCTGAAGATACAACCACTTAAAATGTGGGGGGCGGGGTAACTGGGGGCGGCGGATGTGGGCGTGGCATATGCCACGTATTGTATTACCTACAACCTTGCAACCAAATTTGTTGACTTAAGATTATGGGAGATATGTGGCTTTATCGATTTGCGATTATCGATTTTATCGATTTCCTAGCACTCAAATTTTAAGAATTTGTGGAAAATGTCTTCC
This sequence comes from Drosophila cognata, assembly GCA_035041535.1. Taxonomy (NCBI): domain Eukaryota; kingdom Metazoa; phylum Arthropoda; class Insecta; order Diptera; family Drosophilidae; genus Drosophila; species Drosophila cognata. The sequence continues at coordinate 8,941,545 of JAWNLC010000831.1, forward strand.
TCTGCCTGCTATATACAATTGCACAACTTCATGGCTCATTTCTAGTGAGTTCCAAGAATTGCAATTATTAATAACAATCACAATTAATGTTGAGAAACTCTTGAGATTCAAGGATTCCATTTAAAGCTGCTGTTCATTCCAAACTTAAAGCTAAAATGCTAATAGTCCTCCACATATTGCTGATAATATTGCTTAACAGAAGAGCAGAATAATTACAGACGTTCCTCTTCATATTCAGTCTGCATATTTGAAAAATGTTTTGAAATCAAATTGCGAGCATGGAAGCATTTGCTTTGACAAATGATGGCGTCATATTGAGTTTCATTCGACATGCATGTGAGCTGTGTCCTTTGACGAAGTCGATTGCATTCAACTCGTCCTTTGCATAAGTTGATCCTTTGAAGCCCATTAAAGGACACCAGATGGGCAGCCTGCTCCATAGCGACACGTATTTAACTCCACTTCATCTGAGTGCCACGCCATTGTCGCCATTGCCTATTGTCCATTTCTGGCTCAGGTGCTTCATTGGGTCCATTGGCAAATAATTTCCTCTGTGTAACTCTGGTGTATGTGTGTGTGTGCGTATGTGTGTGACTGTGTGTATTGTACATACATATTTAAATTACCTCTAAATACACCAGATGTTGATAGCTAACGAATAGAAGATACGCTGTAACTACTTATTTCAAGCATTTGTACACCCTATTCCCATTTGAAACGGGTATATTGGCACAGGATAACTGCTTAGTGGATATAGGCAAAATCGACTACGTGTCTGTATGAAAAGCCCGCTTTTAGAGACTGTAACAGCTAGGGATTCATGACGCAAGTCCTCGAGAGCCATGCGCAGACCACATCTATTTTAATTTATTCCAAAATCCACCGTTCCACTAATGTCGATATACATACATATATCGATAGCAAGAAATCCTGTCTTAAATATCGAAGATAATTTATGTATACAAGATTTCTCTCGACTAAAGCATCATAATTGTTGTACTAATACAAAATGTTCCATATTGACGAATTATTGAATATTAAATTGAAATTCAGTTAAGAGAAGCATAGCTTAATCAAAGACTATAAATCTTACTCCAAGTAATTAATAATAATAAATTATCTATATATAAGAAAACTTGTTGTGGTCTATAATTGATCACCGTTGCTCAGATATTGTTTGTACTTTTGTACTTAATTTCTACTGAAGTTAAGAAAATAAAAGTTGGAAGTTTTTCTTGTTTTTAGAAATAGATTCTAAATATAAATCGAAATCCTAAATCAACCATCGCAAAAATATGTTGTTCCTTTAAACATTTTCCTGTAGATTATTTCTATAATTATGAAATGTAATAAAAACTCTGATTCTTGGAGAAAACTTTCTGAAACTTAACGTCTTGGGCTCAAATCTAGATCAAATCATGAGTTTTTCATTAATGTGAAGTCTGAAAATAATAATATTTAATGATAATATAGGCAACATCAAAGGTTAATTTCATAATTCTTAAATAGAAAACCACACACCTGAAACCAAGAAATGAAAACCCTTGTTCTAGGAAAACCTCAACCATCAATGTTAGAAACAAGAAATGAGCAACCCTTGGGGCCAAAAATGTGGCGAATTTCTAAAATGCACGACGATTTTTTGTTGGAGTAAAGTCACTCAACTAACTGACCTGTTGCCTGTTGCCTGTTACCTGCTGCCTGTTGCCTGTTACCTGCTGCCTGCTGCCTGTTGCCTATTTCCTGTTGTCTGTTGCCCATGGAATGTGAAACGCGGCCCGATTAGGGATCTGTTGACTTGTTGTCATGGCAGACGCGCATATATATATAAAATTGAACATAATGGCCGTCAGGCCAGCCCGGATATACGAGCCAAGGCCAGGGGGTTGAGAGGGGGTGGAACTGGGTTTATTTGGTTATTTGGCAGTGTTGGCCATGACAAAAGTCATTAATTACGTTTAGTCTTGGCGGTTGGGGGAGTGGCGATGGCGTTTCATGGCTATGCGGCGTGGCAACTGTCTGGCAGCCACTGGGATGGGGAGAGGTAGGAAGCTGGGAGGCAGGTCGTGCATGCAACATTATCGCGGAGGGGGCAATTTAACGCAGAAGGCAGGCCAGCCAAGCGCAAATGGAGACATGAGGCATGCTGGTGGGTGGTGGGTGCTGCGTGGTAATTGGCGCGTGGTGCGAGACATGCTGCACTTCATTGTTGCAGCGTTGCGGCTTTGTCTCTGTTTACCATTTAAGCCAATTTTGCACGGTTAGTTGTTGACTCAACTCGTTGGCCATGTAGGCAAAAGTGACGTTGTGACCAGCAACCCTGCACCACCACGCCTACCGCCTATTGTGTGGCTGCTGCTACTTAGCTGAATCAAGCCACATGTGCGCAGGAATTTACTCAATTGCTTCATTTTCCATCTTTCATTTGTAGGATTAAGCAGCTATTTAAGTGACTCGCCCTCGTCTGAGCTGGACTCCAACAAGCCAGAAGCAGTCTTTTGGACGGCTATAATCAAAATCGATTTAAGCAAGTAATGTCTATGGGGAAAAACGTTCTTAGGATACTCACCAATCTATTGACAGGACATTGTAGACTGATAAGTCACCTAAGTAAATTAGGTATTTATAATTAATTTCAATGCACATGGCCGGGGAAGGATGCAGCATCCACGGATGATTGTTATGAAATCTCAGGACATAGAAGTTCTCTACCCAACAAAGATTCTAGCATTCGTGCAGGGGTTGATGGAGTAGTTATGGGGCAGATGGGGCACAATAGAAGGGCTATTGTCGCTGTGCAAAATGTCCCAATTTATAATAATAAGTAAATCGCAGACTAGAATACGTTTCTGATTGATGATGCGACAGATTGGTTGATTGATGCAGTATTGATTGACTGGATCGTTGCATGACTGATTAGATAAATTGACTGACAAGCTTACTGATTAAATAACTAAGTGAGTAACTTGCAAATTTACTGACTGACTAATTGACTGATAGACTTACTGAGACACTTGCTGGTTGAGCGAATGGCTTTCTGATAGTCAAATTGCTTGATTGTCTGACTGATTGATTGATTTATTACAGAGAGACTTATTGTCCGAGGGAATTGATTGATTGATTGAATGATTGGTTTAGTTTGTTCCATTGGTTGATTGACTTATTGAGAGATTTTCTTAAATAGAACTGACTGCTGCTTGACTGATCAACCGACCAACCCAGTCGCAATTATGTGTCCATCTGCTAGTGCATTTATTTGACTCCTGTCACGCAAACAAAGATCAAAGCAAAATGTTGATGTCAAATTAGATAAACAACAGCAATTTGTCAATTAAATAACGCAGAACAAACATGCAAACAGAAGCTGGCCTAATTCGATAATAAATTGTACTTGAAATTTAATTACGCAGGCAGCATGCACTAGGCACACCTCTTGCAGAAAAACTGCATTCAAATTAATTCTTAATTAATTTCACTTTGCCAATAAATTGCAGGCAGCCAGCCTGAATTCAATTTTAGGAACTAATTGAACTGTCTACCATGGTTCACTACTAATATTTTGCATTCTGCACATATTGCTAATTTAATTACAAGAAACAATGCATGTGCAACGCACAACCTACAATTGACAATGTACCCTCTATTCACAAAATGTTCGAAAAGGAGCCTTTGCACCTATTAGAGGCAAGCACCATCAAATTTCTTTACATTTTTCCTATTTTTCAATATGTTTCCTCTTCGATGGCCCTTAAAGCTAGGTTATTAGCTTTATATCAAATGTTAATCAGATCTCTATAAAATTTGAAAATTTCAAAAAAAAAAGTGTAATTTGTCCCAAAATCTTGTATTTGGGCTTTAATCACTAATTGCAGGGTATCTAGTAGGCAAATTCATAATGCTCGAGCCTTATTAGTGTATCGAGGGATGTTTGCTTTGGCGCTGTCAAACTTTTAATTAAAATGTAAAAGCGACAACAAAAACAACAACAACAACAACAACAACAACAACATTGACCAGATACAAGTTATATTTTCATATTTGTTAGTCTTTTACTTGCCAGTTTGTTAAAGTTGAAATGCAAAAATTCGCTTGCACACACTTTAGATGTAGATGTAGATGGATGTCCCCTTCAATATCTTTCACATTTCGCCACAAATAAAAAGACTCTCTGAATACAGAATATATGCAAATACATGTATATGTATGTATGCTTCTCTATGCCTCGTTAGTCTGTCCTATTCTTCAATACTGCTCATCGTTCATTTGGGCTTGATGCTGTTTGTTTCCCTGTTGATTTTCCCCAATTTTTGCGGTAGGTGTTGAATCATTGTACATATAAAACTACACACACATACATATATATGATATTTTAATTATTTACTTTTAATTTTATATCATGTAATATGTAACTTCTATCTAAACTCAATATTTGTTACAACCTTGCACAATTTATGTCCGATCTCAGCCTAATTAATTAAATAATTAATAGTTTGGGCAGCATTTCCTAAAATGATTTTCATTTAAACGGGTTTTCCGCTGGCTACATGTCAAGTGATTTTTTTATATTTTGAATACTCCTCGTCATCAGGGTTTGAGTCGCGGCATCCGTCCAGTAAGTAAGTGAGTTCGAGTAACCATCTAAATACTCTCTTCTAAATGGACAACGAATATGTTCCATACACTAACTATAAATGAAAGATTTTAATCTCTTCAAGGGTTGATGATAAGGTAGAAGACTTCATGCTCACAGTTGGGAAACTGGTTTGGAAAATGTACTCTACTATTAAAGCGATAGTGCGCTGATTTATTATGATATAAGTTGGTATTATTTAAGATATAGTGTAGGGTCCTTAGAAACAATTGTCGGAAGATGAATGAGCGCAGCCAATGCATTTAGTTTATCCCTCGCCATCTCACTCTCTGCATACACACAGAGTGTAAGCTATAAGAAGGATTTGCAGGATTTGCAGGATTTGCAGGATTGCAGCGACGTCTGTAAGACATTATTCTTAATTAGTTTTTAGCCGTCGGCTAATGGCCTTATGTTGTGTGCTTATATCACTTACCCTGTTGTGGTAATCCTTTAGATGTTTGGCTTTTGCTTTGACTGTAAATTTGAAAGGGAGGCACATAGGCACATAGAAAAATGCTTTACTTCAACTAAGGGGGCGTGGCATTGATGGCAGCACGAAGGGCGCCGCGATAGTCGCTGCCTAGGTAGCGGATATGCTCCAGCAGCTGGCCCTCGCTGTCAATCACAAAGACGGACTGCCCGTTGCCCCCCTCCCCGCCATCGACCTCCTCCGCGATGGCTGCCACGGCCTTGGAAATGGCAGCGGCAAACGCCGGCGGCTCTTTCTTATCAGCGGTCGATGGCGTCTCCAGCATCAATTCCGACCGCTGCTCCGGCGGCCGCTCCAGCCGCTGCTCCGCCCGTCTATTTCCACTGCCGAAGGCATTTAGTTCTGGGAACGGACAAACACTGGGCACCATGATATTTATCCTCGCCTGAGATCTGGACATTTTCGCTCCGCTGATTTCAAACGTCTTTCGGGGCAGCTGCAGCTAAAATTTTTTCTATATTTTTCCAGATGAAATAATAAAATTTTGTAATTTTAAGCAAACGACAAAACAAATTGAATGCCAGTTCGAAGTGAACCCTGTTTCAATTACAACTTCTCAGCACCTCAGCCAGCATACTTTGACTCCAAGTCCAGTCTCTTTAATTACATATTATATATTATATAAAAAGTGGAAAAATAAAATGAAGGATATAATATTTATTGGGGAGACCCCCCAAAAAAAGCCACATTTATCCTAGTGCTAACTTGCATCGGAGAAGACCTTTCTGTAGCAGAAAAGCGTAACTGAATAACTCTAATTGTCTTCAAGCTGTCATATAGTTTGGCATGGTTTTAATTTTTTATATACGTGTATGTTTTTATATGAGGTTTATGTCATTTTCTATAGTTATCAGTGACATCTGACGTTCACAAAAAATATATATTTATAATTTTGTGGCTTAAGTGTGCAATCCTTTTCAAAGTGGCCTAAGAATCGCTAAGCAAAGCTTCGCCTATTGAGATTTTTGATACTCGTATATATCCTATGAACCAATTGGTTTGTTAAATTACTACTTTGATTCATGTCTTTTGTTCTACAATATATGAATATGCACGTATTTTTGTGACTTCCATATTTATTTGACTCTTCATTCAAATTTCCATTTATTTATCCATGCCATTTTAATTACTGGCAACATTTTCACATATTGCAGCAGAACTAATTTGCCTTTTAATTCACTTGTGTGTGTGTGTGTGTACGTTTTTGTGTGTGCATGTTCAACACGTGGCACATACAACCATACCTAGCTTTGCGGCAGAGTTTCGTGGAACGCAAACCGAAAAGCCGTATAAGGACTCAATTATCCTGGTAGAAATTCATACATTTTCAATGGGATCGGTTCCAAATTTGTTAAATATGTAACATGGTTTATCATTCCGAATGCATTTTATCTTTTTATTTCATTGAAATCAATATTGGACATCAAATAATAACTGACTCCAAAAACCAAGAGTAATCAATAAACCAAAATGAAACAATTTCATATTTCATGAAATTTGCATATGTATATATAAATAATTTTTTTTAAATGGCTTTCATCTGAAGCCGATGAAGTAATAGTATCCTGTAGATCATAATTTGTCGCTGAATGGGCCTGGCTTAAAAAAATTGTCGAACGTTGTTTGTCTTGCCTATTCTTGTCTATTTAGTTCTTCAATGATATGTAACAGCTAATGGCTGAGTTAGTTCCTCGAGAAACTCTAGAGCTACGTTCGACGTCAATTAAGTAAGTAAAAAAGATCGGAAAAGAAGACTGTAATTTTGATTCAAGTGCGAACCATATGCGAAAACATAAGAATCTTTTTTTTATAATTTTCACATATTTTTCAAGATTGTATTCTTAAGTGAAATCAAAATGTGGAATGAAGAAATTATGGAAATGGTGTTGTTTCATATTAATTATGCACGTTAGCTTAGCCAGGGTATTTTTATTTCGAACTGCAATGAATTAGTCATTTCGTTGACATATGCATGAGTTTTTGCCTTTTGGCCAATTAGGAGCTACCTTTTCCCTCGAATGTATTGCATTCCATACCAATTATGAAAAACTTGTGTCTATGGTATCTATGGGAACACGCATGTCCAGGTCCTTCAGTGGCCTGTGTGTCATTTTTTCTGACCAATGTGTGTACACAATTTTGACAAATGACTTGCATTAATGCACTGGGTGCACAGCCACAACCCCAACTCGAACTGCAGCTCTCGTTTTGTTTTAAATTCGTTGCAAAGACCTGAACATCGGAGACCCACACAGAATGAAACATGATAGTCGACTCCTCTTCACTCTACTCTTAATAAGCCTGGCTCCTCTGGCAATCTGTTGAGTATCTTTTGAGTATCTTTTTATTACAAATTGTTTAATAATTTAATAAAGCAGCGCAAATTGAGTTGCAAACGAGCGGAAATAGGCGGACACAGTTAAATGAACTCAAAGTCGGCGTAAATATTCGACTATCCGTTAGTCTATGCTTCCAAAAATATATATGAATTAAAATGAAAAATCTTGGTAACTACTTTCTTCCGAAAGTAGGCCGATGCTGATAAGACAGACTCGACCAGTGATACTGATCAACAATATTTATATGATTACTTTAAGATCTGTCTCCCCGAGTGCCCAGCAAACTTGTCAACAGAATACCATCTTCAAAGGCATAGTAAACACAATTGCTGAGCAGCGTATACCGTATATTGAGTGCCTCTCAAATTTTAATATATTTTTTATCCTTGTGTTTTTTATCACCCACTGTCCTTGTTGGAAGCGCATTCGTTGCAGCCATTCTTTCATGCTCTTTATTAATTTTGCGTCAGCCACAGAGTTTTTGCATGCAATCTGCGCATTTTTTCTCGACTCAGGTTGTCCACGTTTGTTTTAATACTTTAATTAAAAATTATTGTGTGAATTGAATTGAATATATGGACTGGAATGTAGCCAAAAATTGTAGTGCCAACTAGATGAGAAGACAAATACACAAACCAATAAACAAAAAAAATAATAATTGTAATAATAAAAAACTGGTTCGGCCCTTAGTTCGAATTTACACCTCGGATGCAAAACACTTCGTCTTTACACCTCGAACAAAAGAGTCGGTCTCTCAAAGACACAAAGAACTTTATTTATTTATTACGTATTGAGCCAAACAATTTCGTATATGAAGCTTTTTGATTTATATATTTTGTATATTATTTATTTATATACAAATATAAGACGTGTGTTGGAAATAATTGAATTGCCCATGTACACCGCAGTTGTCTTGCATTCCCGTTTCGTAGTCTTAATCTGTTGTTGCCTGCGTGCAACGGTAATTCTAAGTTCCTTATGATCATGACCTTCTTCGATGATCTGTTTCAACTACTTTCGAAGTTCGAAGTTCGAAGCAGTCGCTTTTGGTCGCTTGAATCGCGAAGTTTAACTCGCGCGAAGCGGACAAGTTCGTTTGGTATTGAAAAGCTCTGAATAAATAAACCACAAGTTTCAGTAATATCTAAAACCAAAATCTTATTTCTTTATTAAAAGTAACTTACTTCGTTTGAGGAATAATAAATAAAACACATTTTTTGTACATTGAAGCCACTTATAAACTGAAATCGGGGATCATGAACTGTGGAAGACCAGGTTCTGGAAACTAACGAACAAAATTGAAGTCTTGTTTCACGCCGGAAATCGATACGCGGCTTTTCTTTAACGAGTGTGCAGCTTTGAAATTTTATTATTTTTATTAACATTTCCTTTATAGACAACAGTCATATAAAAAACCAAATAAAATAGGCCCCAGCGATTGTAAAAAGTTTGATATATGCTTGTCATAAATAACTAGCAACAAAAAGCTTAAGTGCTTGTGCAGAGCTTTGTGTCATTCAGAGAACATATGCATAAATACACACATACACACACACACACAGGCATTCAGATACTTATACCTGTTCTGTGTGGCATTGAAGCACATTTAATAATGTGCATAAATGTTATAGCTGTTACTTTAAGCAAACACACATACATTTGGCTTCCTTTTACTTTGTTAGCCATTTTGACTACAGTCTTATAGCATGAAACACGTCTAGTTTTTCTAGCTATTCTCAGGGTGAGGTAACTCCAACCCTGCACATAGACGGTACAGGCTCCAAAACAAACTCGACCTATAAAACAACACCTATGTACATGCACACACTACACATACGAAACAGTTGGCCGGCGTGGTGTTTGTGGCCACGACGTACCCGCTCCTTCCTGCAGTAGGCCCGTACGGATTTTTTTGGCCCATCTCTCTTAAATTGGAATTGACGATCAATTTACTCCACGCTCCCGGCGATCCTTCCCTCCAGGGAACTTATTCACAAATCATCTTTACAAATCTTTCTTTATCATTAAATTGCACAATACAAATAGGTAATTAAAAAACTTTACACTAGGTGGCGCTAGGTATAAACTTTTAAACGGCAATTCAATTTTGGATTTGAATTCGAAATCTTGCCAAATTCAACAGGATAAAAAAAAAAATCAAAAAATCTAGTTTTGTTCAGACACCGTTGTTGGGTTGATTAAAGACAAGATTCAAGGCAGAGAAAAAGAATTTGGCGGAGAAACCTATTGTTGGCCACCTGAACACATAACACAAAATCAGCACATTTTCAAAGTTATCTTCACACACTTACACACACTTACGCCATATTCTACTCCACAACGTACAAAAATATGATGGAGCGTTCATGCACTTTCATAGATATTTAAAATGTCGCCATTCAAAAATGTAACCGCCAAGAAATATGACCTGCCTCACTTTTATTATAATACGCCACCTTGTGGGAAACGTGGTCAAATAAAGCTGTTGTGTTGTTAGCCCTGCTAACCTGTTTCGTTAGTACTGCAAAGTTTTTGCATCTTGGTGGTGCTATGATAACTGCCTATTGGTATGTACCCAAATGCAACAAACAGTAAGGAAGTCAGCATCTCGAAAAGCTCTGAAAGCTTTCTGACAGTTCAGTTCGTGAAAAATAATTCTTGAGAAAGGTGAAATCGATTGATTTGAGCATGGAGGCTCTTACAAGAAAGACAATAAAATTACCCAATTTACATATTTTTAGATTGAGTACGTTTGCTCTAGAATTAGGAACAATTAGCTTGTTTTCCTTTTACTTTGCGTTTTGCGGACATTTTTGAATTGACATTCCGATTTTTGGCAAATAATAAATGTCACTACCGACTTTATAGGATTCAAATGCAACAATAGCAATGAAAATAAAAGGAAAATCGAAGTCGAGGCGCCAACTAGTGAGATCAAAGTTGGAACCAACATCGACAAGAAGCAAAAGTTTATTTGATCTTATTTTATTTGCTTGGCCCGTTTCATTGCTGGATTCTATTGGGCTTGATGTCGCTGTTGTCTCTAACTTTGTCAGATAACGCATATCCAACTCTTGTACGCCCTTTTAATGTAGTTTTGTGAAAGCAGACTTTAGCATTGGCTGCCATCGTTTGCAGCAACGCTGCGAACCACAATATATAATCGAATATATTTATTAAAATATAGTATATTATGGAATAGTACAGAATAGCATACTATATAGCATATATAGAAGTATAATAATTATATAAATATACGAATTCGAAATGTGAATTATCACTATGTTGGCTGGAGCATATTATTCGTTTGAGCGCAAATAAACTGTCTTGGAATTGGTAATGTAGTAGACGGCTAGAACGACCAATAATATATTCTCTCCTTCTCTATATTTAAATAAATAAAAAAAAAACTATTTCGCTTAGTGCATTTAATTCGCGCCTCTGTGTTGGTTTTTTCTGTTATCGGACAGCCTGCATGAGCCTCCTTCCTTTAAATTTATCTACATATGTATATATAGTTGGAAAAACTCGCTAAAGTACCCTCATCTCACTCAATGCCGTTAATTTATGCCTTTATTTCATTTTCGCAACATGCTCAACCATTTAATACATCAATTTGCATGGTTACATACAATCCTAACGATCTCACAAGAAACTCATTTGCATTCCAAGTTGTTATCTATCTACTGTACTGTTCACATTGTTGCAAGCAATTTTGGCACTAGTTAAAGTTCAGCTTGTGTTGAAATATCACAGCTATTAATACTTATGTATCGCTGTATATCGATTAATATCGAATCTCTTGTCTCACATGTATTGTGTGTCTAGGGCATTCAGTTTTCGCCACCTTGATAGATAGTGTGATAGATTGATTAGGTTTTCTATTATTTATGTTCTTGTTATGTGTTGCTCTTATTCGTTTTTTTCTTTCATTCTTTCAAGTTTGTGTCTACATTCAAATAATGCGCACAATTTAGTTCAAGTTTAATACATTTTGTTTTGCGCAGCAATTAAATTGATATTGATACCATAACTTAGTGCATTGTACTTCTACCAAATGCACATGTTGTAGGTATGTATTGATGTATTTGTGTATGTGTGTGTGTACTGTTCTATATGCGTATTGTTCAATCCACAATCTGGCGGCATGCCTCTGCTCAATAGGCCACTCAGATGTTATGTACATGCGACTTAGGTATAGACTAAGTAAATACGGGGCGATGCTACTTGACTTGAGTTTTGACACAGTTCGAAATCGTTTCGAATGTGCTAGAACACAACTGACAGAGTCATTGGCATTCTTGTTTTTTCCCAGTGTAAATGAGGCAAACAAATGTGCTTATCGATTATCTATTGAGGTATACGAATAGTGCAAGTACTTAAACATCAACTATATCAACTTGTACTTCGACTTAGAGTGCTACCTGTAGGTATATACATACATGTATATCACCATCAACCCAACCCAGCCCATCCAGACTCAAGTTATACATATATATGCCTGCTTATCTATCTATCTATCAAGTCGTCGATTATAACAGCTTGGATGGCCTGAACTATTTATTTACCGTCTGGCTGTGGTACATATGTATGCCTGAACCGGATCGAACCGAATCACTGTATTATAATATAGTTGCCATAGCAACGATCGACAGAATGAAGAGTTCAAAGATGTGGTCTCGAGACTGAAGAATTTAAATCTCAAGTTAATATCAAAATTTACACAAATTGTGGTGCATAAGTCCAAAATGTGGAATTGATAGCATTTTGTGGGCGTGGCTTTAATCGGTGTGTAAGAAAACAATTCTAATTAAAACGGAAAAGTCTTTAACTCGATAGATTGGGAGCTAGGCAACCTTTCTCAGTAGTAGTATGAGTAGAAACACCCATTTAAATTATAAATCAAAAAGAATAAAAGGGGAAAAATACAAGTAAGAATGCTGTAGTCGAAAGTGGTCGACTAGGGGATACCCTGTGTATGAGTGTGTAATTGCTTCTGTTTAGTTTGGTAGGTATGAAAATACGATTTTCTGCCATGTTTCTACACTGATCTTGATTAAATTATTACATACAATCCTCATTATGTCAAGGTGTTTACATTATCGATATGAATGGTATTTTCCAAAATGTGTGTATTAAATTGCTTTTGGTAATCGATTTTGCAGGGTATACAGATGCTTGCCTGCTGCCTCAGAATGCTGGACCTATGCCGCAATTTGCAACGATGTGGTGCGTGGGTTGCGCTGATAACCTCATCTAAAATGTTGGGTCGCGAGCAGCGGTATCAGTATCAGTAACAGTATCTGAAGAACGTCTCGGAAACAGCGACCATTCTCAGTGTTCCCTCCTCCAACTGCGCAATCTGTAAACTTGAACTTTCTCATTGCCAAGTGATGGGTCTATGCACCTCGTACCTGAATTTCTAAAAAAAAATTAAAATAAACTAAAATTAAATAAAATAAAGCATTTTAGAACTTTGCGGTCGGGCGTAACCGATCACGAAATACCATAAGTAATACTATCTGATGACAACTGTCACAGAATAGGGTGGAAGTGGCCAAGCATTCCTAGTAATCTATCCTCCAAGTTTGCCTTTCAAATTGCGATTTATATTTTAGATATAGGCTTTAGTAATCTCCTAGTAATCTTCCGTCCAAACTCTGTAGCCTTAGCTCTGAAGCTTGCGTAAGATCTAAGCTATTGAGATCTTTTAGAGGACGTTCCAATTAATATCCTTCGAAGTTTGCTAACAATAGCCCTTAAATTACGGAAGATTAGGCTCTTCTCGTTGTTGGGGGCATTGTCCAACATTTTTCCAGATCTTTGGGGATTGTTACTAGCAAATTTGATGGCTCTAATTTCAAATTGTGTGAGATACATAATTTGATTGATACTAAGATGTGTATCGGTTTTGGGAGTGGGCGTGGACATCTGATTTTGTATCGATCTTTTTGGAGAGTTACTAGCAACATACTTTCTAAATTTGGTGACTGTACCTTACAATTTGTAGAAGATGTGCGCATTTCGCATTTCTAGGGCTGCGGTTCCTGGGGCGGCGGTTGTGGGCGTGGTCAAAGAAAGGTACATGTCGATGTTTGAAGGAGGTTATCTTCTAAGTTTGGGAACTCCATCTTTAAAATGGTGGGAGATATGAGGACTTATCGATTTGCGATTATCGGTTTCATCGACAAACAAAACTAAAATACTATGATACCTTCGTTATCAGGGTATAAAGTGAGCGCTGCGCGTGCCAGCTTCAGCAGAGTTCCGCAGAAACTAGACAGACGGCAACCAGACTAAAATAATCTGGAAATATATAAAAATAGCTAGCGCCAATCAAAATGTTCACCGATAATAATCCTTCCTGAGAAAGCAATTGCCACAAATATTCCGATGTGGTTGGTTGCATGTGCATGTGTGTGGCTCACTTTGTTGCATAACTGAGTAAAATAAGGGACAAATGATCTAATAAATATGCAGCAGAAACTGCTTCGAACTGCTTTCCAATTCGCAATTGTCGCATTCCGCCTTTGTACTTTGGAATAGATGACGTAATTTGTTGTTGCCGTTGTGCGTGGAGAAATGGGAAATTTCATTCAGTAATTAACAAGAAACAAGAAACAACAACAACAACAACAACAACTACTATCAAAACAATACACAAAATAATTGGCTTATGCGAGCAATCATTAAAATGCATCTTCATCTTTACACCTCCCCCACACCCCAAATGCACCGTTACTCGTTGTTGTGCGTCCGCCGAAAAAACAGCACACACACACACAGAGAGAGAGGCAGTTGCATGCACAGGTTATCTGTTTGAGGGTTTTAAATAATGTTGTTTCTTCGAACATATATATTTGATCTTGAGTTATATACCAAATGGATGATTGACTGCACTCGACAAATCAAATGCAATCAAATCAAATACAAATAATTATTTATATGAGTGAGTGTGTTATCAATTGCTAACTGCCCCTTTTAAAGCACCTTTTGCCCTAACTGCAAGCTAATCCGAGCTGTTATCTAGGGATAGGGAATAGTGAAATTGCGACTTTGCTCTAACTGAAGAAAATGCGACTGAAATTGCGAATTATCGGCCACGTGTGGTTCAAGGTTAGTGTCACGAGGCATTAGCTAATGCTAATAGTTATAGAAAACACAAATACATCTATCAAAGAAACCCACAACTAAGCCTCACCTTCCTTCTGTCTTTCTCTATATCTATCTATATATACAAGCAAATCAATTTATTGAAACTGTAATTGGATGAGTCAATCTATCAAAGAAACTTACATCTTAGCCTTACCCTCCTTCTATCTATATGTATCTATGTCTATATCTACATCTATATATATATCTATATGTATATCTATATCTATATCTATATCTATATCTATATCTATATCTATATCTATATCTATATCTATATATATATCTATATGTATATCTATATCTATATCTATATCTATATCTATATCTATATCTATATCTATATCTATATCTATATCTATATCTATATCTATATCTATATCTATATCTATATCTATATCTATATCTATATCTATATCTATATCTATATCTATATCTATATCTATATCTATATCTATACCTATATCTATATCTATATCTATATCTATATCTATATCTATATCTATATCTATATCTATATCTATATCTATATCTATATCTATATCTATATCTATATCTATATCTATATCTATATCTATATCTATATCTATATCTATATCTATATCTATATCTATATCTATATCTATATCTATATCTATATCTATATCTATATCTATATCTATATCTATATCTATATCTATATCTATATCTATATCTATATCTATATCTATATCTATATCTATATCTATATCTATATCTATATCTATATCTATATCTATATCTATATCTATATCTATATCTATATCTATATCTATATCTATATCTATATCTATATCTATATCTATATCTATATCTATATCTATATCTATATCTATATCTATATCTATATCTATATCTATATCTATATCTATATCTATATCTATATCTATATCTATATCTATATCTATATCTATATCTATATCTATATCTATATCTATATCTATATCTATATCTATATCTATATCTATATCTATATCTATATCTATATCTATATCTATATCTATATCTATATCTATATCTATATCTATATCTATATCTATATCTATATCTATATCTATATCTATATCTATATCTATATCTATATCTATATCTATATCTATATCTATATCTATATCTATATCTATATCTATATCTATATCTATATCTATATCTATATCTATATCTATATCTATATCTATATCTATATCTATATCTATATCTATATCTATATCTATATCTATATCTATATCTATATCTATATCTATATCTATATCTATATCTATATCTATATCTATATCTATATCTATATCTATATCTATATCTATATCTATATCTATATCTATATCTATATCTATATCTATATCTATATCTATATCTATATCTATATCTATATCTATATCTATATCTATATCTATATCTATATCTATATCTATATCTATATCTATATCTATATCTATATCTATATCTATATCTATATCTACATCTATATCTATATCTATATCTATATCTATATCTATATCTATATCTATATCTATTTATAATTAAATCTATCAAGTTCCGGTTTGCTGCGATTTTCAGTTCATGTGCACTCTATATATATATGTATATCGCATCAAAATCATATGCGTTTCAGAGCCAACATTAAAATGAGCTTCAATTTCCATCCAATTTTGGCGATTATCACATTGAATATATGGAACTGTATATGTGGACTCATGTTATGAAGACATACGGTTCTTAGGGACTAGACATCAGTTGTAGTATGTCTGGGTGGGGAAGTTGCTGGCGATGCACGGGGAGGAGGCGACCACTCGACGATTATTTTATTTTTATGAGATAGATTAATTAACAAGCATTATGATTACAAGCCCAACAGTTCAAATTAAGACGTAGGTACGAGTACTCAATATATGCTCAGACATACTTAAGAATATATATATATATATATATATATATATATGTGTATACACGTGTATGTGTTGCCTAGGGCTGTGGTTTGGCTCTCGGTATCAATTCGTTGGTTCGATGTCGTCGTGGACACGATCGTTTGATAACGCTTGTCGGCAGAAGTCGATAATCAGACTTATATTTAGAGGAGTCGCCTGGCGGGGCCACAGTTTACTATGCGACACAGCCCAACACAGCTAGACGGACCCAGAACGGATCCCTACCTTGCAGATATACCAAAAGAGGATTCAGTTCAAACTCAAAAGGACCTTCCAGGACCTTCGTGAGAATCCAAAAGAAAAGGAAGATAAATAAATAACATAACAAGCGAGCATGAAGCTGGAGAGCATCAGTGGTCCCCCCAAGTACCTCAACGAGAACTTCTTCAAGGCGGCCCTCGAGGATGGATTGCGTGATATGCGCGTCGACATCAAGAAGATCATATTTGCCGACTCCAGCGGCGGTGGCGGTGAGAATTATTGCAGCAAAATTTATCGGGCTCGGGCTTTATATCGGAGCAGCAAACGGCAGCTGGATGAGGAGCTGGCATTGATTGTGAAGAGCATTTCTATCACACCGGCCACACAATTTCTCGAGGAGCTGGCCGTCTATTTGCGTGAGAAGATCTTCTATTTTGATGTCCTTGGCAAGCTGGAGGTGCTCATAGGCGATGGCTCCAAGTTTGGCGCCAAGTGCTTCTACACAACGCGTGAGCCCATCCAGACAATCGTCTTCGATGACCTCACCCAATACGGCTACAAGCTGGCCAATCGCCAGAGCGGTCTCAACGAGGAGCACTGCGTCGTCATCCTGCGGAAGTTGGGCAAATTCCATGCCAGCTCTATGCTGCTCGCCGAGAAGGTAGGTGACAAGTTCCAAGTGCCAGGTAGTGGAAGTGCAAAGTAATCAGTTTTTAATCTTAGTTTAGCTTTGATTTCTTTTTGTTTTTATTGATTTAATCTAAATTTGGAAATGTCTTTGTTGCTTTGCAAATCGAAGCGATTTGTGTTGCAAGATGGATGATAATTGTGATTTGCATAAATTTTGATTGATGTTCTCAACAGGAGGCCAGTGTGCGGGAGCACTTCACCAGCGGCATGCTGGACGAGAACTATATAAGGACCAATGAGAGGTTCATCAATTTTATGACGCTGCAACTGCGCACGCTGGCCAGTGTGGTGGAGAAGTGGCGTGGCTATGAGCAGCTGGCGGATAAGCTGCATCGTCATTGTGACAATATCAAGGAGAATCTGGTTCTCACCGGCCGGCCGACACCTGGTGAAATAACGGTGCTCAATCATGGCGATCTGTGGGTCAATAATTTCATGTACAAATACCACGATGAGCTGCCCACCAAACCCATCGATGCGATCTTCGTGAGTGGACCACTTGCAATGCTCCAATGCCATTGCCATTCCGTCATTCCTAATTGCAATTTCTGTTTTTGGCCACAGGTGGACTTTCAGAACAGTTTCTTTGGCAGTCCCGGCTGCGACATCAATTTCTTTTTGAACAGCAGCGTTCAGCTAGACGTGCTGATCCATCGGCGAGAGTTCCTCATCCAGACGTACTACGAATCGCTGCGCGACAGCCTGGAGCGGATGCACTCGGAGTTTGTGCCGAGCTATGCGGATATTCAGCACGAGATCCGGGCACGTGAATTGTATGGCTTCTTCTCGTCGTACGCGTTCCTGCCGATGGTGACTATGCGAAAGGAGGACTCCTATGATATAAGCATTGAGGCACTCACCGATCAGGACTTCGCCAAGAAGAAGGTGGAGCTGATGTTCTCATCGAATCCACGCACCACGGATACCCTGCACTATGCACTGCGACGGTTCGATGAGCTCGGCATCTTTGATGATTGATGCTGATGCTGATGTCGATGCTAATGCTGTTGCTGCCTTATTTATATTTATAACTTGCATGCCTGGTTATCTATATTTTGCTAACCTGTCGTCCGGCTAAGATATATATGTTGATTTTTTTTTATTTAACAAAAAATTACAAATATTTTTTTTTTTTGTGTATTTAATTTAAGCGCATTTGTTTATATTATTTTTGATATTTATATATGTATGTATGTTAAATATATAAATGTATATATATATAAAATGCTTATTTCTATGCAAGCAGTCGACTTTTTAATTGGCCTACTCAAAACTCCCACGTCGACAGCCATTTGAGGCTGTGCATCGTCGAATTGGGCTCATTGGCCAGCGGGCCATTCATCCCATAGGCCAGCGGCGAGAAGACCACAAAGCTATGCACAATCGTCGACAGCAATGAGCCGAGCAGCACATGTTGCAGCCACTTTGGCAGGGATCGTATAATATAGTTGAACATAATGCCTGGAAAACAACAAATCGTTGGAAATGATTACGAGACCCATACGATATATGCGAGATGTGAAATTAGCTTAAACTTGGACATTGCACATATGGCACTGATATATATGTATGTATATACGCATCGAAGGAGACTTCTCCGACTTCATAGAGTATAAATATATATTCCTCCTTGGAAAATAAACCTTTATCCAAAATTCAAAGTCAATTCTCATCCAAGGCATACAAATTGACGGAGAACAATAGAAACGCAATCTCACATTAGGGAACCCTTCAATAGGAGTTACACAGAAAGACCTTAACATTAAATCTTTCTAAATTTAATAAACTTCCTAAATAAACTTTCTAAATATTCGCATTTCTTTTGCAAAAACTACTTTTTTATATTTTAATTCTCATTTTCCGACTATTATTTGGGGTTCTAGGAACTAAGACGAAAATAGAGAATGAGCAGATATTTTTTAAAGCATCGGCTAAAGAGGAGCTACCCTTATAAAGAGACAGAGAGAGAGAGAGGGAGAGAGAGAGAGAGGGAGAGAGAGGGAGAGAGAACTCTGTTGGAAACTTACCCGTCAGCAATGAGTTGAATATCAGCGCCGGGAAGTAGTGATGAAAGTAGAGCACGCGACCCATTGCCCAGAAGGGCAAGTAGTGCAGCAACCAGCCGATGAAGAGCCAAGCAGCTGCCTGTAAGGACATGTCAGGGTTCTGCTCAGATTCGAGCGTATTTTCAGTTGGTTTCTTTGCCGGGCAACAGCTACACAACTCAGTTGTTATCGTTGCTGTTTCGGTGGGCAATTGCACTGCTGTGGCATTTCCTGCAGGTGCTTGGGCAGCTAAGCCTGCTCGACGATGCTGCAGGATGGCATTGCACAGGTAGACAACGATGAAGAGCAGCAGGAAGACGAGGTTGCTCCACCAGATGACGGGGTTTCCAAGCAAGTAAATGCGATAGCTGCTGCCAGAGAAGAATTGACCCTGCAAATAGAAAAAGAGATGGGAAGTATGTGCAAGGATCGTAAGTATCTCATCAAATAGTTCTGATATATAAATCTTTACACATCTTAAAATGGTCTTTTTGTTTGATTCACCCCTTTCCCAAATAATGATGACCAAGATCTGGCTCTGATGATATTCTTATATGTAGAAGCTACTTACAGGGTATCAACTAGTTGCTTTCAATTTGACTTACCCGATAGTTAATTGGCCATTGCCATGGCCGGCTTGTGATCTCGCCCTCCTTGGGCTTGAGGCCGGCATTGCCCTGCAACATGACCGCGTGGGATTCCAGGAAGCGGGCAAAGAAGCCCGGCGCATAGATGCTGAAGCTAACACTTGGCACTGGGAGAGAGAAGAAGAAGAGACAGAGGATTTGGGGCATGTCAAGTTATGGGTTTGTTGGTTTAGCTTACGCTGCTTGTGCTGGTTATCCTCCACGTTCCACTGGGCATTCTTGTCGCGTATGTTGAGATTGCAGGAGACCTCCTGCTGCTCGAAGCCCCACTTGGGCAGCTGTTTGCCACTAGAGGTGAGCGCACAGTTCTGCAGATAGTGCACGAACATCAGACGTGAGGTGACCGTGTGGATTGTGTCATTCGCTCGACCGCCCACAATGAGGACGCGCCAAACATCGTTGGCATCGCCCACGCCCAACTATGCAGCCAGAGAAGATCGCATAAATTGACCACTTGCCTGAGTGGTTGATAGGAGTGAGTGTTACTCACCTCGCCGTATCCGGTGACCTGCAGATGCTTCTTGGTCATTGGCGCCGGTTCGCTGTGCGAATGCAGGTTCCGCTTGGTCACCAAGTGCTCGAGTCGCAGCAGATCTCCGTGTCGCAGCAACCGCAGCTCATCCTTTGGCAGCTGTTGCTTGTTGTAGGGCTTGATCTGCCAAATGTTATTGTCATCCTTGTGCGTATAGGTGGTGATCTGCAAGGCAAGCGATCCTAATTTAAAACTATTCTCTAAGAATTGCACATGATCCTGGTGCACTTTAATATCTTGTCCGATTTGAGTAGAAATATATATATATATATTGGAGATACTTTCTTATAAGAATCTGATTGACTACGTGTGGAACTTAAGCCCGCATTCAGTGATAACATAAGTTGGCTTTATTTGTACTCACCTGCTGCTGTCGGGCGCCACTGCCCTTGGGATAGAGATGGGCATGGGAATGGAGGTAGCCGCCGCCGGTCTTGTGATTCTTAATGGTTACCAGCGCGCCGTATGCCACATCTCTGGGCATGCTCGCATTGTACAGCGAGTTGCCGATGAGGCGTGACTGAAATGCGGAGCTGTAGAAGCCATCGCCATTTCCACTGCGATTCAGCACGCTCAGGTGGATGTAGAAGAAGAATGTGTAGAGCACGATGGGCCAGATGATGAGCGCGAGGGCGCGACACGCAATCTGCTTGAGGGTCTCCGCAATGGGCTTGCTCAGATCACCCAATATGAGCCAGAGCTCGCTGGCCGTATGCAGACCCACCAGCAGCACCACAAACAGACCCACGAACTTCACGCTTATCGTGCAGGAGAGCATGGTGCCAGTGAGCAGCAGCCAGAGCCACCAGCGTGCCGTGTACGAGGCACCAGCTCTGGTGCACTTCGATATCTTGACCATGCCCCACACCGAACCCATCATGAAGAACAAGAGTATCGGATCGAGTAGTATATACTGATTAAGTGTCAGCATGCCCACATCTGCAAAAGATATGTCAAATGCACCATTTAGCTAGGTTATATTTTACTTATTAGAGCTGTCCACTTGCCAAAGATTAGATAGGCGGCTGAGAGCAGCGCTGCCTCGTGGGAGCGTGTCAGATCGTAGACGGTATCGAAGCCCATGGGCATTATCAGTGCGCCCAGCGTTGTGCAGAACTGTTCAAAAGGAAGATTTCGATTAAGAGCTGGTCACACTGTTCTCGATATATATATATATATATATATATATATATATATATATATATTCGATATATATGTACATGTATTATATATAATATACTCACATAGCGCATACCCTGGTAACGTGTCTCGTTGTATTTGTCACCCGGTTTCTCGAATGGAAAGGTGCCGTTGTAGCCCGTCAAATAGCCCGATAAGCCAATTAGCATCTGAGCAAGACAGATAGAGAGAGAGAGAGAGAGAGAGACAGAGAGAGTAAGAGTGAGTTAAATAATGACTTAAAAAGTAGCTGATAATATATTATTTTATTATTATATTATTTATTATTATATAAATTCACATAAAAAACACATCAACTAATATCAAGGAAATATTGTTGATCTGCAAAGCGTGTCTAAGTCGACAACTATCGAATAGCAAGAATGGATTCTTGGCTTAAATCAGTTTATTCCTGAATGAAAAAACCAGTTAAAGCAGAACGTATTAAGCGCATATCTTGAATATAGAATTTTTGTCAGTGTACCCACCTTTCCCAACGGTGGATGTACGTCGAAGAAGAAGGTGCGATTTATATACCAGCTGCCCATTTTGCCGAAGTGCGTCTCATCCCAGCTACAAGAAATAGAAGAGAGCGATTCTTATTGGAAACGATTCATACCCTAGTCGTCCTTACCAAATGTGATCCGGTTCCGTTACCTTGTAGTAGCGAGTGCCAAAGGTGATGAGAAAAACGGCTAATAGCAGCAGCCACCAGCGCCTGCAGTTCCAAATGTGTATTTGAGAAGTAAATCAAGTTTGTTGATTCAGTCTTTTGATTTCAGTGCTTTCTTACCATTTGGCAGCATTGTCACTTGTCAGGGCTGGCTGGGTTTTGGCCAACTCTTTGGAGTTTCTCACACATTTAACAACACTTGCGGCCATTGTTTTTAATTCCAAACAAATAAATAGTTTCGGTAAAAATCTTTTACATTTTAACTGTTGCACACGTCAACAAAGTCAGAGACGGGAACCGAGAATAAAGCGAAGTTCGCGTCGTGCTCAGAACGCTTTCTCTTCTGGCATTCTTTCATTCCCCAACAATCATAACATGAACAAAAAAACCGGTCTTCGCTTCTTGGCCAACTTGCAAGCAGCTGATTTGCGAACTGTGCAAGCTTACCTGCCCAATTGTTATCGATAACATACATGCCAATCGATTGCTGCCACTCTAAAAATATATCATTTAAAGGACAGAGTACAATAATAATAACAATAACTAACAATTAAAAATGGCACAATAGACCTTATAGGTCGTAGTGCTGGTTCTCCCCATTTATAATAATAACAATTAAAAATTATAATTGCCACATTAAAGCAACAAGCTGGAAATATTACTGCATACTCTCGGGCTGTTGCTCACATTTATAAAAGAGTGGCATAATTTTAGGCAGCACTTGCAAATTCATATACCAGCAGTTTTGTATATACAAATCTAAAGTGGTTGTCAACGTATGAATACTAGTCGGCATATTTGACATTTTTTGAAACATGTACTTAATCTTACATATTATCGGGAGTTTTGGCTGGCATTTAAAGCAAATTTGGTCTGGAGCAACAACAAAAGGCTCCTCCGATTACTCAATGGCCAATTCAGATCTTTTTGACAGATTGCATAGCTGTGTAAAAATTAAAGACACAGTTTTAAATAAAAAAGAAAATAAGATTATTGAATTTTATCGTTTCAATATTAGCTAAAATGTTAAATGATAAGAATTTTTTGCGGAGCAAGTATTAATTCGGAATTAAATCCTCCTACGAATTATTCGTTTATTGAATCTAATGTTCAAGCCATATATCAAGCAAATTGATGCCTGGCCATGGAGAGCACTCGACTCGAAGATAGTTACTACAAACAGCTGCTTAAGCATAAATTCATATTTGAAAATGTATAAAATAAGATCAGAAAGTAATTGAATTTACCAATTTAATTAGATTTGCGGATGATATATGATATAGAAAAATAGGAAGAAAATTGTTTCTTATCCCTCTTATAACCTAAGGGTATATCAATGTAGGCTAGCGTATAAGGAACTACAACTTGGCTCAAACCATGAATGTAAATGTGTCTATATATGTATGTATAATGAATTATTAGCCGAAGTGGAGCGTGGATCGTGCGATCATTTGTCTCCGCTGAGTTTGATCGCCCCCACTGGCCAAATAGGCGCATTTATAATGAAAATTGCAGCACTTTCGTCCCAAAAACCACTGAGAGATGCCCAGGATGCTGGTCAAGTTTTATGTACATTTAACACTTGTAAATGGCCAACAATCATTTGAGCCGCTTACAGCCAGCCAGTCAGCTAGTCAACCAATTCTGTTGTTACAGCACATCGCCCCGTTCGCTACACTCAAAAAAAAAAAGAAAGAAGAAAAGTAAAAAATTTACTGAAAAGCAGAATTTATTTTTTAATTTTAACTACGAAATCGATAACATCGATAAGGGAAAATCGATAAACTCACATATATTCCATAATTTTACACATCAAATTTGGTGAGTGGATTGGGGTTGAGATGAGCATGCCACTCTGTGCCCACGGCAGCATATTTCTGTATCTATATACATAAGTTTGGTAAACAAGTTTCAGACCTACATATCCCAATTATATTTGTTAATATTTATAATACGTTTATTTGGGATTAGGAAATAGTATCAATGCTTTGTAGAGCACCCCTTACAAAGAGATGATAACTCTCGTTTTTAAGAAATTTAATTCAATCTAAATTCGTGAATATTTTGTTTTTCTTAGTGTATGCCGCTGTCTGTGCGGTTCCGTTTGTCTTTTGGGGCACGTTCTTTTGTTGTTTAGCCAGGCAGGCAACTAAAAACAACAACAACAACAACAACATCAGCAGCAGCACAATGATGATGAAGATAAAGCCTCAGCTGGCTGGGCTTGACTGGGTTTCGGTTTCGGTTTCGCTGCTGTGGCTCTCGCTCTGGCACTGGCTGCGTCAAGGGGGCAGCAAGTGCCAGCCGTGGCAGTGGCACAGACCCTGGGCTCAGTTTTTTAGTTGGGGCAGCGCGGCTTTAATCGCTTTGATCTTGGCGCACAAGAGTTAATTGCACGCTTGCTGCACAGTGGCTGCTCTTGTTGTTGTTGTTGTTGTTGTTGTCGTTCGTGTTGTTGCACCGGCAGCGTGGCAATTTGTAAGATAGAAACGTTGCAAGGCACGCCGTGTGGCAGCTTCAATCAAATTAATTGCGCTCGCTCTTGCTGCTGTTGCTGCTGTTGCTGCTGCAGTTGCTGTTGCTTCAGTTCTTGTTGTGTGTTTTGTGTGTGACACTTGCAGGGTGGTTGTCTGTTGTCTGCTGTCCTTTGTCTGTTGTATGTTGTATGTTGTATGATGCACACATACACACACACACACACACACAGAGGGACAGGCGGCAACAAAATTGTTTGTAATCAACTTGAGAGCCCATCATTAACCTTATTTCTAATTGCCCATCTGCGTTCCCCGAATCCTTCTCGCCAAAACAAAAAAAAACTTATCGCAAAAAAACAGTAGCAACCATTAACTCTTCTTCTTCTTCGTCACTTCCTTTGTTGGCATATTTTGTACTCGCTGCAATTAAAAAACAAAAGTCTACAGATCCTATTTATGCGGCACTTTTCATCTTTTACATCTTTTTTTTCTTTGCTGCATATCAAAATGTTTTCGAAACTATTTTTGCAAAAGCGAATACAATTTTTTGTGCACAAACATTTCTTGTTGCATTTTTCATTTCCTTATTCATTTCAGAGGAAATTATATTTGTAGAATATGTGCCGACTCCTTAAAGTATATATACATATATATTCATGATCAATATCCCTAGTCTAGTCTTTAAAGCTATTTACCTGTCTGTCTCTCAGTTTGAAAGCCATCTTGATGATGTCTGACATTTATACGCCTCTTGCAGCATGCAGTAGATATACCGAGGCGGCGCGGATCGGACTATTATATAATATAGCTGCCATATATGGGAATAACATTTTATTCAACCAAACTCATTAATTAGTGAGTTAATCAGTGGAAATCCAGTCGAAATGCATATATAATCTTCCACTTGTCTAAGATAGACGTACTTTCTTATTTGGCAGCTGAAATTTACATATATATATACACGATTTCAGGTTTTAATAACCCCGTTACCTATGATTGCGTGTACGTACGTATGTATATAGGTATGTTTCAATGTATATGCACTTATTTGTAGCCAGCCAGTTCGGGTCAGTTGAATAAGAATATGAACTGGCTTAGTTTTTTTTACTCTGTAGTCCCTGGGCCTGCCAGAAGAACTGAGTGCACATTTGGGTGCAAGACTTTGTAAAGGGAAATTTGCCAATAAAACTAGAATATATTTAACAGCTGGGTTAAGGGTATATCGTAGTCGTAATCGTAGCTCACTCGACTTCAGCGTTCTTACTTGTTTTTTTTTTTATTTTTATTGTTTTGTTTATTTGTCTTCTAATCTAGTTAGCACTACAATTTTTGGCTACATTCCAGTCTATATATTCAATTCAAATCAATCGGGTAAACTGCATGGACGTGAAGGATGCAGAGCAGTTCCTAATAGTGCTCCTGATATTCAGTGCATGCAACCAAGGCTTGTATGGAACCCAACTTGGTCTGTGATTGGCAAGCTGCATTCCTACTGGTGGTCAAAAGCGTATGTGGAAAACCTGTTGAGTAACCGATTGGGAGTATATATATCCGTGTACAGTTTGAAGTTGGCCACGTCGATGTTAATATCGTTCGATATTTTTGGTGGCCACTGGAACCTGAGTGCCAATGTATGTAACAGGCAGAAGGAAGCATCTCCGACCCCATAAAGTATACATATCCTTGATCAGGATCAACTGCCGAGTCGATATAGACATGTCCGTCGGTCCGTCAGTCTGTATGAACGCGCGGATCTCAGAGACTATGAGAGGTAGAGACTTCAAATTTGTTCTCGATATTTGCCAGCGTTTTATATTATCGATTATCGATACATTTCGATCTCCGACAGCTATTATGCTACAAGACAAAATCTTGATATTAATACACAATATGCATATGCATATAATTGATCAACTGCCCTAATTTCATCAAGATCGGATAAGTAACACCCAAGTATTGGTCGAAAATATATTCTCATATTGATCTCATTTCTATCATAAATATGCATGTGTGAGAAAGAGATGGCATGATAACCGCCGCGAGCGTAAAAGTAAAAATCAGCAAAATATATCATTTAAATAGGTTTATATTTATTTTGTTTTCAACTCATGTATCATCGTAATAATATAATAATATAAAAAAAAAATATTTACATGTAGATATACACTTAGCGAAACTATTCAAATTTAAAGCTATTAACACATTTCATTTAGGGCCTTACGGTCTAGAAAAAAAACATATATCCATAGATCAGTACAATATATATATAATTATATATGGTAGGTTTTTTGTTGTACCGGCCAGCGAATACCCTGTACGCAAAACAAGGCTGAGATCCGGCGGAGAGCTGAGTCGATGTTTAAACCCGCGACTGGTTCGGATTGTAGACGGGAACATTGTGGAAACTGATGCCGGCGTAGAGTGGCGCTGAGGCATGTGGAGCAGCGCCTAGCATTGACTTGCCACTCGCGTACAGATGCTTCTTGGGCGGCAGAGCAGCAGCCGATCCGACGACGAGAACTCCTCCGACACCCCCCACTCCACCGGGTGCGGCACCAACTGTTGCCGATTTATGGGGCATCATTAGCGATGAGCTGGGCGTGCCAGCAACCAAGCGACTGCGATAGCTCTCACAGGTCTTGCGTGACCACACCCACATGCCCGTCAGTGTGCCGCCCACCAGTTGAAAGAAGATCCGCACCAGTGCCGGCCATGCGCTCAACTGTGCCGGTTGCGGGCAATCCTCCAGCGTGGAGCAGCTACTCACCGCATCCACGAAACGCTCAAAGAAGGCGGCCAATACACCTGCCGCCGTCGGCACAAAGAACAGCAGCGAGAAGACAACGAATCGCTTGCGAATCTGGGCAAAACGCTGATGCGCCAACGTTGGCTGCAACTGTTGCTGCAACGTGTGCAACGAGCGTGAGGCGCGCAGCGTAAAATAGAGGCCCAGCAGCAGCAACGCCAACGCTGGCAGCTCAACAAAACCGGGCGCTGTGCACATGCCGGTCAGCTCACTGGGACGCACTCGCTCCAACAGCAGGGCGGCAATGGGTGGCGCCAGCGGTGGCACCCACGCCAGCACATGGAACAAACCGGAGCGCTTCTCCAGCGCTTCACTGGACCACTTCTTGTGCGAGGACAGATAGAAGCAGAGGGCAAAGATTAGCCACCAGCTTGCCGCGCACAAGCTCAAATACGATGTGCTTATGTAGGAGGCCAGGCAGGGCGGCGTCAATGAGCAAGCTGCTCCAAGCCGAGCCACGCCACGACCCGGCTCCTGGAGCAGGGCCAAACTGCGCGCCTGATGGAAGACGATGCGCTCCAGATAGCAAACGCTGAACAGATTATAGCAGAGACACAGGAAGAGCACGGGCCGCTCCGGATAGCCAAAGCGTGTCGGCTCCGCCCAGAAGGTGACCAGGGCGAAGAGTGTGAGCACAAAGCAGACGGCCGACATGCCCAGGATCAAGCTCTCCGTCAGCTTCTTCTGCTGCGTCGTGTGGAACGCATCGCGCTGGCACTGTGCCAAACAATCCTCGGCATTCAGTGGACTCGCACTGAAGTTCTGCGGACAGATGTGTCCACCGATGCCCAGGCCGGCAGCAGCACCACCACCACCAGCAGCGGCAGCAGCAGCAGCGCTCTCTGAGGATTTGCCCAGCTGCGAGGACATCTTTCGGGCCATCCAGGACCAATACATTTGTTGCTGTTGCGGCGGCTCTGCTCCGACTCCGGTTCCGGTTCCGGATGCGGCCTCTGCTGTTGATGTCTGCTGTGCGCTGCCTCCCTCTGCTGCTGCAACTGCTGCTGCTGCTGATGCTGCTGTGTTCTCTGCTGCATCCGTCACTGTCGCCTCCTGCGGTATCTGCATGCAGAGCTCATGATTCTCCGGCTGCGGCAGCGAATCACAGCTGAGAAACGGCGGCCACAGCTGCATTAACTCCGGCGCCGCATTTACCGCACACTCCCCCTGAACCGTCTCGCAGAGGGACTTGCAGGCGGTCACCGGTCGCGGCACATCCGGGCTGCAGAGCGGAAACAGCGCCGAGCAGAGCAGAAAACGTGCGCGCCTCGAACAACCCGACTCGATCAGTGGCAACAGTTTGGCAATCTGCACAGAAAGAGAGAGAGAGAGAGAATGGAATCGTTTAGACATTGATTGAAGCAACATAATCTGTATATATATAATGTGTATATAGAAAAGTATACAAAGTATAGGGTATAGAGTATAGAGTATAGAGTATAGAGTATAGAGTATAGAGTATAGAGTATAGAGTATAGAGTATAGAGTATAGAGTATAGAGTATAGAGTATAGAGTATAGAGTATAGAGTATAGAGTATAGAGTATAGAGTATAGAGTATAGAGTATAGAGTATAGAGTATAGAGTATAGAGTATAGAGTATAGAGTATAGAGTATAGAGTATAGAGTATAGAGTATAGAGTATAGAGTATAGAGTATAGAGTATAGAGTATAGAGTATAGAGTATAGAGTATAGAGTAGAGCTATCGAAACACGCAATCGGCAGATATGGGCAAAGATTTTAGCTTTTATCAATTATTGCGAGTCGTGTGCAAGTGTGTATTCTATCTATTATCTATTATCTGTTATTCGTTATCTGTTATCTTTATCTGTTATTGTATCGTCGCTTGTGGGGCAAACTTGAAAGTAAGCCGCCAAATAATTAGATCGAAATGCGCTGTTCGATAAGTAAGTGAAAAGAACACAAATAAAAAAAGAAGGAGGAAAAACCAACAGAAAAATACGGCAAATATTTGTGTAAAGTTAAACGGCAAACAGAGCAGCAATGAATAGAGTAGAATAAAAAGAACAGAAAGTAGAGGATAAAAGCGCAAAAACAAAAACAAAAACAAAAACAAAAACAAAAAAGCAAAACTAAAAACAAAATTTCAACAGTAAAATTGTCGGCGTTCCCACTCACACCTAACTGTCTGGCTGACTAACTTGGACGGCATCGGCGCCGTCGGCTTTGTTAATTGTTATTGTTGGTGTTGTTGCTGTTGCTGTTGTTGCTGTTGCTATTGTTGTTGTTCTTCTTCATTGATGTCTATAATTTTATCTAATAAAAATGCAATAAAAATGTAGTCAAACGTAGTCGAGCTTTGTGCGTTTATCTCTTTGTTCTTTCGCCGCCAAACACTTGGCACTAGCAAACAACAACAACAACAACAACAACAACAACAACAACAATTGACAAATGCTTACACTATGAAAACAACTGGCAACAATCGCAACAACAAAAATGCCTAATTGCATTTGTTTACAGCCAATTGAATGATTTTCTTTCTTCATTTCGGTTTCTGGCAGTTCCACTAGTTCAATTTCTATCATTTATACAAATACATATGTATATATTTATATATATATATGTATATGTATTTATGGTATCGTCAAAGCTTTGAATGTATACATTAATTCATTAAAACTCGAGTTTCTACATACAAACTTATTTAGCTAGAAAAAGTAATTGCAGCAAATACTGATTTGGAACACAACTGAAAATAATTTGAAAGCAAATCCACTTTCAATTTATTTTTGTAATTATTGGTGCCCATTAGAAAATGACGCAACAATTTCGAAGAACCGATTTTGAACATCAAAGATAAGTTTCAAGTTGCACGCTCAGCTACAATAGAACTACAAATCTTGACTGTTCAGAAACATTTAAACATCAAAATGTATCTCAATCACACAAAATATCAACATATATGTATATCCAATAAAATGATCTAGATCTGTTGAAGTATCGTCGAGATCAGCAAAAGATCGTCCATAACATGAGATCCATTTGAATCTTTGTCGCTTTTTGTGTTGCTTATATAACAATTAGCACATGCAACTTTTGAGTTACATTTTGGGCATCTTTTTGATGACTTATTTTATGAGCGTGCTTTATGTTCAGAGTTGTCAGACAGTCGTAACAGAAACTGTGACAGCAATATGAGAAAAGTTGTGTTAGTTTGTTGACAATAACTAGTTGGCGCATTGTGAGTAAGTTTGACTCAGGAAAAAAAAGCTAATTGATACACGCTAAAAATCTCATATATTTATTTTGCCAGCATTGTTTAACTTTTTATTTACACGACGTGGCAATGTTGTTTTGTGTGAAAATTGGCGACTCACTTCACACATGAGTTGGCCAAGTGGCCAAGTCCGACATGGTTAGTGCGGCAGTCCAAGCCGATATGGGAATGGCATTTGCCCAAGTCTCGACTATTGATTGTTGTTTAGTGTCGAGTGTCGAGTTTCGAGTGTTGAGTGTCGAGTGTTGAGTGTCGAGTGTTGAGTGCAATTAGTGGCTAATTACGCGCAATGCAGTCAAATCGTCTGCAAATGGAAACTGGACACAGAAAACAGTTGCCGCAGTTTTGTTACTGCTGTTTTTAATTGCTCGCTCGCCTGAAAGAACTTGAAGCGAAACATCACCGCAACAAAATTATGATACACAAGTTGCAGGAAAAACGGAGAAAACAAAAAAAGGTTCCCCCAGACACGTTCGTCAAATGATGACGATGACGATGACGATGACGAACCTTGAGTCCCTCTGACAGGAAAATAAAAAACAAAAACCAACAAAAATGAAAATGAAAATAAAGTAGCAAAAGGCCATAAACATTTATGAGTTTGCGGAATTTTTCGACTAGAGGCTCGAAAAAGGGTTGCCAATTGGCTTATGGCTTTTGGCCTCAAACCAAATAAACGAAGGATATACGCCAAAAGAGAAAAAAAACGAAAAGAAAAAAAGGAGAGAAACGAAAAGAAAGACGACTGCTTTAAATTAGTGAGTCGATTTCTCAGGAAAGAGCCTGCTCGCATTGGGACTCCCAGAGCGGAACTTTGACATGCATTTGATGGGCAGACATGCGGACCCAAGACCGCGTCCAACTCCGACTCCAACTCCAACTCCAAC
Organism: Drosophila cognata; assembly: GCA_035041535.1. NCBI lineage: Eukaryota > Metazoa > Arthropoda > Insecta > Diptera > Drosophilidae > Drosophila > Drosophila cognata. Next base: position 8,973,480 of record JAWNLC010000831.1, read on the forward strand.
TCTGACATCGATTCCCGACTTTACGAGCCGAAGAGTTACCAGTTTTAGTTTGGTTTAGTTCAGTTTCTGTTTCATATTCAGCTGCCACAGCGTTTTCTTTGGGTTCGCTCTGCTGTCTTGGCTAACAGTAACCTTAGTCTTAGTGTTGTTGTTGTTGTTGCTGCTGCTGCTGTTGTTGTTGTAGGTATATATAATTAAGGTACATTAGGGCAGTCGAAAGCCAACACACAAACGCCGCTGGGCATTTGGAACGGCGCATTAGGCACGCAATTTCCAATTTGAAATACCCTGCCCGAAAATGATTTTGATGGAGCAGTCATTCAACTCTGTTCGCATCTGCTCTAATTAATATCATTATGTGAATATTAACCATATTTGTTCACTTAATTAAAAACAAATTTAAACAATTATTAATCAAAAAAAATGTATTCTAAAATTTATAACAATTAGTTGTGAACAAAAATAAAATACAAAAATGTCGATATTTTCAAATAGTTTCAAACTCCACACGTTGTAAGTCTCTCAGAAATACTTCAAAATAAATACTAAAAAAGACAATTGAAAAAAGCATATTTACATTAAATGAAATGAAATTCAATTAAAATATTGCAGCGCCCCCTTTTCTTGCCTTGTATTCAATTTTGTTGGCATATTCAAATAATTATATTTATTAAACATAATTACAGGGTATTTGCGAGTCGGAAGTCGATGGGAATGATGCTTGTTTTATTACCTTTGAGGCTCCCGCCTGCGAACTATTGTAAAGACGATAGCTGGGCAGCTATCTATCTCTCTCTAGCTTACATTTGTTTTCTGTCTCTCTCTCTCTCTCTCTCTCCTGCTCGCTCTCGCTCTGTTTCTGATGTAGTGCGTCTATTATGGCCACAGGCAATAATAATTTAATGATGCTGCAGCCAGGCTTCAACAATGGCAACAAGTGTCAAGGCTCGTCATCATCAACATCATCATCATCATCATCACCATCATCATCATCATCATCATCATCATCATCATCATTGTCATAAGCCAAGCCAAAAACTGAAAGGCAATCCCACTAATGGACAAGCCAACCGCATATGCAGTGCCATAGAAACACACAGTCTAAGAACGAGAGGGACAAACAGAGAGCGAAATAGAGAGAGAGAGAGAGAGAGAGAGAGAGAGACAGAGAGAGAGAGACAGAGAGGGAGAGGGGAAGAGTGACAGCGAAGATAGAGCCAGACTATGAAAGCTGTGTAACGCTTTTGGACCACAAGCAAATGGCCGGCCAAGTGTCTAAAATGTGTTATTAATGCCGCTTTGTGCTGCGAAATTCAAAAGGGCAACTTGGCTATAACTATGGCTTCGCTTGGCTTAGTTTAGCTTGGCTTGGCTTGGCTTGGCTTGGGTCGGCCCGGCCCCGGCTTGGACATAGCCCCCACTTCTACCACTGCCGCAGTCCCCCGCTTTCGGAGTCTGTCTCCGTTTCTGTCCCAGCTTTAGGCCCATTCGACAGTGTTTCCGTCTGTCTGCGCATCGAATGCAATCTGCAACGCTTCGAGCTGTTTTTTTTTTCTTTTTTTTTTTTTGGCCACGCAGCCGCCGCCGCGAAAAAAGAGGCCGCAATTCGCGACGCGTCGCACACCCGACAAAACCAACAAATTGCACTTGCTTGCAGAATGTGGTAGCTAAGTCTACAAATAACCTGCAACTTCGAATGCAATTTTATTACAGAAATAAATATTTTATTAAAAAAGAAACTTAAATTGAATAAATATATAAATAATTTAGCTACAATGCTTTGCAGCAAAAATATTGATCATGAGCTAATGCCCAGTTTGGGGAGACTTGCAAATGTACATTCATCTAAATGAATATGAATGAATATTATGAATGTCTATTTGAATAGTATTGTATTCGATTGGGCTGTTGTCGCGTTGTATAATCCAGTAATGAAATGAATTATTTTGAGTATTGTGTGCATCTAAGGGAAAACGTAATTGAAAACTTTTGTCGGTTTGTTCGGTTTTCAGCTTTGGTGTGATTTTAAAAAATCGATCATGAAATTAACTTTTATGTCATCGGTTCGTGTGTAAAATGAAAAAGTTATGCTTCATTTGGTTCAGCTAAAATGAACAGTTTATTTTTTTCTCTGTTTGGTCTTTGTCTCAACCGCCTTGCGTCTTGCAAGTTGCGTTTCGCTTCGCTTTTTGGTTTTTGGTTTTTAGCGTGTTTTTTTTTGTTTTTTTTTTGTATTTGGACTGTTTATTGTTTGACTTGCGGCGGTTTTCTTAAGTAACTTTACGATCGAAAAGCTAGAAAAAAATGTAATCTTGTTTTTGTGGAGTCTCAAATTTGATAATGCTTCAGTCTCTGCGTCATGTTCACAATTCAATTACAAGCCAAAGAACAGCAACAACAACAACAACAACAACAACAACAGTTGACACCTCAGCGTAAACGCACACTTAATGATTTCTCGATTTTGATTAATGATTTCGCCGCAACGAAATCAAATAAAATGAAAGCAAAGCAAAAGGCACATTAAAGTTGCCCCAGCGATCAAGCGATGATGTTGTTGCCGCTGCGGCACTTTAGCTTTGAATATTTTTGAAAGGAGCAGCAACCACAACAACAGCAACAACCACAACAACAACAACAGCAACAACAACAGCAACAACAATGATCAAACACAAATCGGCATTCACATGTTGAGATACATACAGATGTATCTGCTAGTTCGTGTATCTGTGGCGCATCTATGCGCTCTTTATGGCCGGGGCATGTTCATTCATTAACGCTTAATGCCACCATCCTCATGGATCCTCACAGCGTTCGCCGCGCGACATTTAATGCGCTCAGACATCTGCATAATCTGCTCTTAAGTAATGGATTAATTTATAATTTTCTACGCTTTGCTGTTGCCGTTGCTGCTGCTGCTGCTGCTGCTGCTGCTGCTGTTGCTGCTGCTGCTGCTGTTGCTGTTGCTGCTGCTGCTGTTGTTGCTGCTGCTGCTGCTGTTGCACTGCCCACGGCACCAATTTTTACCTGCCGCACGAGTCCCGGTTCGGCCGGGGCTCCACACCCCTACAAATTATAGGCTTAAGCGCCATGGTTCGACTGAAACTTGCCGCACGGCAACTGGAACTGGAATTTAGAGAGCTGAAGAATTGAAACTGGCCACCTGACTGGTCGCTGGCTATATAAAACTATTCATCCGACTTCATACTCCATACTCCATACTCCATACTCCATTCAATTTCCATTCCCATTCCCAGATGCAATTTGTTATCAGATTAGTTGTTGGACAGTGCATCTAATGAGAAACAGAGAAAAGCGGCTCTTCACCAAAGGGACAACAAATGCGCATAACCCTATTATTTATTTGGAATTTTATGCATAATATTCACATACAGTATTGTGGAAATATATACCCCAACTAGTTGAGTATATCTAAGAGTTAACAAACTAATAATGCGTTTTTCAATAGTAGTAGTTATTCCAAGTACAGCACGACTAACAACTGAAGACAACCTGATCCCATCACTATAAATATGAAAAGCAGACCCATTTTTCCTACGTCAGCTATATGATATAGTAGTCGGAATTGGATGATTTATGATCCTATTGTGATGAGCATAAAATACTTGCTAAGCAAAAAACATTTTCATTTCATTCTTTTCCTTCATTGACATGTATAATTATTTAATCAAAGTTGCAGTGTACTCTATATAAACATATATATATATATATATATATATATACATATATATATATATATAAAGTAATATCTGTATCAAACCTATGCAAATGTTGTCATTGTAATAACTGACTTTGTGGAGTAAAACATTAGCCAGAAGATCCAATTCCATGCAACTGTTTTTAACAACTTGAAGTTAATATACAAACTGCAATCTATAATTGGCCACAACAACTCCGATTACATAGAAATTAAGTGTGTCGCTAATGTAATTAAGTTCCCAGCAGATTCAGGCTGTCATCGAGCAACCCATTGATGTGGATATATTCACATATATTCAATTCTACCTTTGATTTAATATACTTTTCATTATGTTGGCAAACTTTGTTCCCATCATTTGAGTGCGTGACTGATTTGCATAATAATTACAATGATGATGATGACGATGACGATGACTATGATGATGATGATGATGATGGTGCATGATCTCAAACAACTCAAGTCGGTTGCTTCAGCCTTCAGCGGTTGCCACTCACATAACTCACAGCTACGATTCACACTATTCACAAACAAAGCCGGAGAAGAAGACAGCTCAAACTATGAATGAGTTGTGCGTGTTTGTTTGTGTGTGTGTGTGTGTGTGTGTGTGAGTGTGTTAAAAGGTTTGTCTGTCTGTGTCTGTATGAGTTGTGTATTGGGTATCTTCTTCCTGAAGTGATATTTTTATATATACATATATATTCTAGTAACTTGGATGTAGCTTTGCTGTAGGCTCAACATATTTTTCAGCTGTCACAGGTGACAAGTGTTGCAAAACGCTAGGCACACACACACACACACACACAAACGTATATATATTATATATAAGATGAGATAGTAAATCTTCAAGCTTGGCCAACTCAAAGTCAAGTTTGGTCAGCCGACAAAAGCGTCGTTGACGTTGTTCATTTGAACGGAGCAAAGACGGCAGCGTTTTATCTTTTCTGTTTCTTTTTCTGGTTTTTGTCGTTGTTGTTGTCGCTGTTGTTGTTGTTGTTGTTGTTGTTTCCAGCTGACAGGAGACTTTGTGGTTGTTTTAGTTATTGTTGTCAGTGCATTATTTGATTTGCGCTTTATTTGATTTAGTTGGCCGATCGGCAGCCATTCGATACAAGCTGCCGGCCACACACACCAAGCCAAGCAGTCGGCGGCTTTGAAGTGCGTCAATTGATTTAATTTGCTTCGAAAGCGTTTGCAATTAGCGAACGCCAGAGCCGTATTTGAGCAGCTATAGACGAATATGAATATTGAGACAGTTAAGAGAGAGAGAGAGAGAGAGAGAGATAGATAATTTTTTCGTTTTTTCGTTTTTTAGTCTTTTGGCCAACAGGTCAGTTGTGAGAGATGATGTTATTGTTTGTTTTTAATTTGTTGTTGTTGCCAGCGTTAATTTGCATAATTAAGACGCCGCCGCGTGACAACGATGCGATGATAAATCGAAGCCGCCGAAATCGACTGTAAAAAGTGAAGAGCCAAACAAAAAAATCAACCGGGCAAAGCTGGCAACAACAAAAACTGATGCGATGACATCATATATGTACATATATTGCCGCTGATCCCCAAACTGATAGATCTAAAGCAATCCACATTGGTGTACACATATAGTATATATATGTAATTAAGCCGAGAGCAGCAATTCTCCAGCATTTTCAGCGGCTGTCAGCGGCTGAGACTGAGACTGAGACTGAGACTGAGAAAGCGACACATGAATGTCTTCTCACAATTAATTGACATTTTGACTGGCGACGATTGTCATTCAAAAGGCAAAAGAAATCCACTGCAAAGCAAAGCAAATGAACTGAACTGAACTGAACTGAACTAAAATGAATTGAACTCAAATGAATTGCACAACGATCCCCATCGATCGATGGCGATCGCCTCTTTTAGCCCGGCTTGGGAAGGAATGCAGCTGAGCCAAGCTGAGCCAAGCTGAGCCAAACTGAGGCAGCAACAGGAAGAGCCACGGAGCCAGCCAGCAGCCTAACAGCAGCTCCGATCCAGCGTTAGCAGCCTACAGTCTGCGCTCACGTGACTAGAAGCACTTTATAGCGAAAACCATCGTGCAGAAGTCGAGTTGCATACAAGGAAAAAAAATTGGATCGCAATTCAACATTTCTGAAAGAGCTACCGATATTATTGGTCCACATCATGGCAAGCTCAAGTGCCCAAAAATATTTGAAATCAGTTCATATTGCATGCCGGAACCTTAAACTAATATTATTATATTATGAATACTCTCAGCAGCAATGCTCATAAATCAAAAAAAACTTCAAAGAAATAAATTAAATTAAAAAATAATTATTGCTACCTGAATAATTATTGTCTTAAGCTGGAGTAAATAATATTAAATTAATAAACTAATAATAATAACATCATTTAAATTTATGGAAAAGAATTGTTTCTAAAAACCTTAACAGCGCTGTTGGCAGCACCGACTGCAATTGCAACTGCAACTGCAACTGCAATTTGAGCTGCGGCTGCAGTTTCTTAACATTGGCAGCAGTTAGACAAACAGTCAGCGACAGCGGCGGCTAATCTTTGGCAGAAATCTGCCAAAGCGGCTGCCAGACCAACAGACAGAGAGACAGACAGACAGACAAACAGACAGACAGCTCAAAGGAGCCTCCAGCGGCTGGTACTACATGAAAGCAATTGCGCTCAGGTTGGCTTTTAGCTTTTTGGCTTTCAGCTTAGCGCACGCTACAGTTACAGTTGCCTGTCCGTCTGTCCGTCTGTCAGCCTGTCTGTCTTGTCTGGCCATTGTATGGACCAGGCTAGTGGAGCACCAGCAGCATTGGCAGCATTGGCAGCATTGCCACCAGCCCTGACCCAGCCCAGCCACATTCAACTCGATGCTGGACGCGGCTCTCGTCAGACTCTTTGCGCTACTTTTAATATATTCAATTTGCAATTCGCAAAAGGAAAGAGTAAGAATGTTCAAGTCGAGAGCCCTCGACTAGCAGATACCCTGCATAATTAATATTGCCAGCTCGACTAACAGATACCCTAAGGCCCTAACCAAGCATTTATATACCTCATAGTTCAGCAGACGTTGTCATTAATATAATTATATAAATATTTAGCCATCAGTTGGTTAGTAATAATTGGTAACAATTGGAATTTTGATTAAAAGAGACGCTGTCTTGGTTACATATTTCTGCATACTGCTCCTGATCCCGATCCCAATCCTGTGCATTAGTATTGCAGCTGCAGTATGTGCCAGGATTGAGAATATAGCGAACTAGTTGGCTTATCAGGCACTGCCCCCATCTGGCTCCAGATCCTTCCTGTTCAAATGGGAAGCTAGCAATGACAGCTGCAGATCGTTCATCCCGATGAGCGTTTCAACGGGTGTCTCCAGCGGTTCTGTCCAGTGGCAAATCCTTTGCCCCAGCAGCGGCAGGTTCCTCCGATCCATATAAGAGGCCATCATTTGTTGCTGCTTTCGATGTGCTCAATCTGTTTAATGTGCTCTGCTTATTGGCCGAGATTAAACGCCGACTCACCTGCTGGACATCAAGAGCAGCCCTCCGTGCCATAAACTGCTTGCATGTCTCATAAAGCACTACTTTTGATGGCTGCGGCAAGTGTGGATAGTACTTCAGATTGCTGGCAAAGAAGGGCTCATCCACTGCCACCGGATCTCCGCTCTGCTCAGCAGCTTCTGCTTCGGACTCCTCGCCCTTCGTCTGCTCCTTCCCATGGCCATCAGAGTCGTTGCATTCTTGTAAGAAAACAAACTGTGGCATCTCGTCCTCTTCCTCATTGGTTAAATTTGCCCAGGGTTCATAGTTTACACTTGCATTCATTTTGGCGTTTTTCTTTTTATGAATTTGTATATTTTCACACAAGTTTCTGTTCGTTTGAGATGTCGACTTCACAGCCGAATGACTTTCAATTATTAGTAAAACTTTCCTGAGACAGTTGTGATAGCAGAAAAGCAGAGTTGATTTTTGGGATTTATTTTAATCGAGCATAAGGATATCACTATAATAACAAACACTTATACAAAATTGAGATGGTGAGCAGATGTTTTCACATATGGATGGACAGAACTTTTTATATATATGTGGTGCATCTATATACATATGTATACTAACTATAAATTGTGCACTTTTGTTGTGTTCAGTTCAGAAGATTAAAAGCCAATTTCTGGCAGAGATTTTATGTCTTTTTATGTGACAAAATATTCGAATGTGAAAACATCTTATCACCACCTCAATTTACTAAGTGCTTGTCATTATATTGATATCTTCAATTTTAGTTTACATTACCTCGATTAAAATAAATCCCAAAAATCAACTCTGCTTTTCTGCTATCACAACTGTCTCAGGAAAGTTTCGCTAAGTCATTCTGCTGTGAAGTCGACATCTCAAACGGACAGAAACTTGTGTGAAAATATACAAATTCATAAAAAGAAAAACGCCAAAATGAATGCAAGTGTAAACTATGAAGCATGGTCAAATTTAACCAATGAGGAAGAGGACGAGATGCCACAGTTTGTTTTCTTACAAGAATGCAACGACTCTGATGGCCATGGGAAGGAGCAGACGAAGGGCGAAGAGGAGTCCGAAGCAGAAGCTGCTGAGCAGAGCGGAGATCCGGTGGCAGTGGATGAGCCCTTCTTTGCCAGCAATCTGAAGTACTATCCACACTTGCCGCAGCCATCAAAAGTAGTGCTTTATGAGACATGCAAGCAGTTTATGGCACGGAGGGCTGCTCTTGATGTCCAGCAGGTGAGTCGGCGTTTAATCTCGGCCAATAAGCAGAGCACATTAAACAGATTGAGCACATCGAAAGCAGCAACAAATGATGGCCTCTTATATGGATCGGAGGAACCTGCAGCTGCTGGGGCAAAGGATTTGCCACTGGACAGAACCGCTGGAGACACCCGTTGAATCGCTCATCGGGATAAACAATCTGCAGCTGTCAGTTCTCTTGCTAGCTTCCCACCAGCAAAGGTGGCCAAACTGCAGCTACAATACTAATGCGCCCGAGACACTTTAGTTGACGCAGCCGCCGACTTAGTGGCGAGGTGTAGGATCAGGATCTGGAACAGGATCAGCATAAAAGGCAGGCGAAGAACCAAGAATCCAAATATAATTGCTAAACTTATTAAAATATCTGCATTACTTCGATAATAAATTGGAATTGAAATCCAATCGATCTGGTTCGGTTGCCATGGGTTTATCTTAAGTCTACTAAAAAGGTAGCAGAAAATTGATGTAGGGAACTTGATTTGAAGCCGATCGATTTGTTTAAATGAAGAACTTTTTCACTTAAAATCATCGACAGCGGACTGCTGTATCACATTATAAGATATGTCAATTGTATGAATGTATAATGAATGTCAGAATTGAGCAGTAACTGATTGGATTTATGTGCTAACTTCTATTGTCCATTTCAATGTTGGTTGTCATCGAGTGACTTGGCTAAGCTTGGCTGCAATGTGCCACAAACAACAGTTAAATGCATCTTACATGATATTATGCCAAGAATAACAACAACAACAACAACAACAACTTGAACAGCTTGAACTAAATTAAGACCGAAAAAAGGCAGCAACAACAACAACAAGAACAACTACAACATGAATACAGAGTATGCGAGCATTGCAGCTGTTTTTGTTTGCTTTGGCGCAAGGAGGAGTGGGTAAGGGGGTAAAGGGGTAAGGGGAGTAGGGAGTAGGGAGGAGGGGCTGTGGGAAGGGCTTATCTTTAGCCAAAGCAATTCACGCGAACGCAGGCGCGCAGTTCAATTAACTTAATTGCCATGTAATTACGAGCGTCGGCCACAACAACAACAACAACTAACATCAGCAACAGCAACAGCAACAACAACAACAACAACAACACTCGCACAGTTCAACGTCATCTTCGCGACGGCGGCATTCAGCATCCTGGCTGCAAAACAAAAGACTTAAGACACAAACCTGCTGCGTCGCTGCCTGCTTTTTGCTTTTTGCCTTTTGTTTTTGTTACTTCTTCGGTCTTTTCTCTTTGCTATACTCTTGCATTGCGTAGTTTAATTCTGTCGTCTGCTTCGTAACATATACTATATTAAGTCGATATAGCCTGCTGTCCATCTATCCGTCTTTCTGTCTTATACTAAGCTCTTACACCTACATTTAAGAGTATGAACAAATTCAGTCTTATATTAATGTCTTACATCTCAATTAAAGAATCAGTATTATAATTATAAATATAATTATTATTATTATTATTATTATTATTATTATTATTATTATTATTATTATTATTTATTTATTTATTTTTGTTATCATTATTTAAGATATTAATTTTTAATTATTTTAATTATTTTCTACACACGCAGAACTGTTTTCGGAGGGCAACTGTCAGTCGAGTATGCTCGTTTTGATTGCACGTGTTTCTTGTTGCCGCTGTTTTTTATTCTTTTTTGTTTTCTTATTTTTTGCCTTTTGCTCTGTGGCATGGCATCGTTACTCTCGACATTCCTGCCTGGCTTTTTCACTGTGCGGCATTTGAAAAACGTTGCTGCATTTTTTGCGTGCTTGTGCCTTGGGTCGTCTTGTTGTTGTTGTTGTGCGAGCCAACTAATTGTTGTTGTTGCTTGGCCTGGACTGGAAATGACTCTGACTCTTGTGTCTCTGAGGACTCTGTGCCTCAACTGGATGTGGATGTGGATGTGGATATAGAGCTGAGCATTGCCTTTTGTCAAAAATGTTTTCGTCAACGCAGCCGCTGCTTCATCATTATATCAATTCGTTGGCCAGAGTTATGCCGGCCATCGAATGACAAACGATCCATAGTTAACCATCGCAATCACACACACACACACACACACACATGCACATACGTGAAGTTGCAGTGCTTGCGCCAAACTTCAAAGTCATTTGTCTATATGTAACTGATGCATTATAGTCCGGGTCCTCGTCATAATTGTTGCTGATGTTGTTGTTGGTCGGCAGCAGTCAAACATTTGACATTATCATTGCTAAGTCGCCTCAAATGCCTCCCCGACATTCTTTGTGCCTTTTGCCTTTTGTTGCTGCTGTTCTTTTCTGTTCATTCTTTTGCTTCTACGAACGTTGCGCACATAGCTATATATATATACACATATATATATATGTATCTATATATATGTATATATATCTGTCTGTTATTGAGAACGTAACTTGGTAGCTTCAACTAAGAACAACAGCAACAACTTGGCGCTTGGCGTTTTTTTAGCGTCTGTCTGATAAGGGCGCTCTTATCAAAACGCCGCCACGGATTAACTCTGGATGAGTTTAAAAATATTTATATTATATTAGAGAACTAACTGATAGCTGAAAGCAACGCAAACACATTGAGCTTTCCTAAAAAAAAAAAAACACAAATATTTATTCAATAAATAATTTGGAAAAAACTGCGACTCCGACCCCGACTCCGACTCCGACTCAAATTCGAATCATAAAAATAATAGAAACGTAAAATATTAAGCAATAATACTAGGAAATATATAATGATAATCAAATATATATATATATATATATATATATATATATATATATAAATAAATAAATATATAAAAAAGGCAAATAAATATTTGTTATTGAAAAATAAATATGATGAATATGAATTTGAATTGTTTTTGCTTGCAACTCGAAATGCAGAGATGTGTTTTATGTGTGCGCTGCGCTCATTTCCTTGATGGAATAGTGTCTTGATATCTCAGTATTGCTGTATATTTACATAAATATATATTTGTAGGTATCTCTCTGGCTTGTGGGGCCGAGCGATAAGCGGCATATTTGCTATAAACCTTTATGGGCAACCCATTTCAAGAGTGGGGCATCTAAAGTTCTCGCTCACTCTGTCTCTCTCTTGTGGCCTTTTTTTTGTTTATCAAATTTCTTAACTCCCCCCCCCCCCCCCAAACCACAGCACCCGCTTCCCGTGGTGCTCTGCGAGCAATCTCCTTAATGGGTTCTGATTTTGAAAATCAAACAATTTTATTGTCGCCAGTGTCGTCGACGTCGACGTCGTTTATGGTGCAAACTTTGCGGCCTTATGTGATGTGTGCTTTATGCTTTATGGGGGGAACCATTGGAATTCATAAACGAATATGGCGGGATATGGTGGGAGGAGGTATGTGCTTTGGTGGAGCAATTTCGAGTCTCAGATCTTTGACTGCGTCAGCGGCTAATGCGCTGTCCAAACAGAGCCCAAAAACGTGCTGTCTAAATATTTACAATTACTTTACATAAACGCTCAAAAAGCGCAACGGGCAGCAAGGTGGGGCGGCGCAGGGCAGTGCGGGAGGGTGGGTGGCATGGGAGGGAGGGTTTGGTGTTAGAGGTGTCCCTCTCTTGTCTTTTGTTTGAGCAGTCATCTGTCATATTTAAGGCACAAATCCCACAGAGCACGAGTGTGGCGGCGACTGCGCATTTACCTACAAAATAAAGTAAATGAAAAAAAGAAAAAAAAACATTTCGTTGTTTTTTTTGTCTTATTTTTTTTTTCTTTATCGGAGGCGATATGACAAACATGACAGGCGAGTAAGGCTAACGGCAAAGCCCAACAAACCAAACCAAACCCACCGCCCTCCCCGCCCCTGCCAGCACACCGCACACCCTTCCCGCACACACGTCAAATGATAATGGACAAATAAAAATCTAGCAAAGTGACAGGCCGAACGAGTGTGCGTGTGTGCGAGTGTGCGAGTGTGCCGGGCGGAGGTGAGTCGGGGGTGAGCTGGGCTGGGAGGCATGTGTGAAGCAGTCATGTCAAATCCAGTCAGCAGACAGATCTGTCCATGTGGAACAGCCGCTGCACTCCCTCTCCCCTCTGAGCCCCGCTGCTTTCCCTTTTATTTGCGTTTGTTGCTATCTCTTTCCGCGCGCCTGTGGCTATCTCTGTCTATCTCTGTGTACTTGTGCCGACAAAGTGCTCGTCAACGGACAATTACAAGCAAATTAATTCAACGTGTACGGCAACGCACCAAACCCGTAACCCCCCTTCCAGCCACGCAGCCCAGGCACCTCTCAGAGATAGCGATCAATGAAAATGTTGGGAATTGAATTGAATAAAGTTGGACACTTGTTGAAGTGCGCCTCGCGGGTGGAGGATCAGCCGGAGTAGGGGATGGCGGATATGGAGGTGGAGGTGGAGATGCAGGTGGTTACGCAAGTAAATTACTATCATTTTCGCAGATGTAATTTATTATTTGATAGGGAATACCCATAACATGTGCATGGATATTAACAATAATCCGAAGTGAAACCTGCATTTTAGCATTACCTCAACCAATTTCTAATGTTTTTTCTTTTCTTTTATTCCTGCACAGGTTTATTTCTCTTATCAGACTGCAAAAACATCAAGGGCAATCAAAACGATTTATATATATATATATATATGGATATATTATACAAATTGATTCGATTATAAAAAATTATTAGATAATTGTGATACGAAAAAGCAAATTCTAAAATAGAAAATCTGAAATTGAGCATTTTTAGCCCGAAATCATTGGTTTTTACTTGATTATGTGCTTCGTGAAGTTTGTAATAAGACAGTTTATATATATATATATATATATACATATATATACATATATATGTTTGATCAGCAGTACTAACCGAGTTGATATAGCCACATCCGTATGTCTGTTTTGAAGCTATCTTGATGAATCTTGGAATGCCTGCCTGATGCAGTCTCTTTTTCTCTCTCCATCCCTCTCTCTCTCTCTCTCTCTCTCTCTTTCGCTAAAACAAGACTTGGCCACGTGCCTGGAACTGTTGTTGTTGCTGCCTTTTTGCTCTTCGGCTGCACTTGAAATTTGTATCTGGAGCCAGCAAGACTTAGAGAATTCTACACACAGTTCTTCTGAATGTTAAATGCATTTCCAGCTGGCCATAAAGCTTCTGATGATAATTGCTGTTGTTGTTGTTGTTGTTGTTGTTGTTGTTGTATGTTTTAGTTGGCCTTTTCTTTTGATTGCTGCCTGTATCTTAATGTTTTTTTTTTTGTTGTTTCCTTTGTATCCGAAACTCTTTGATCTGCTTTACGTGCTTCCGATTTAATTTCGTTTCATTTCGTTTTTATTACCCACTTGAAACATGTTCGACTTTTGTTTGAGTTTCGTCTAAACAATTTTTACACGCACACAAAGGGATCATCTGAAAGGCTGATAGAGAGATAGAGAGAGATAGAAAGAGCGAGAGAGAGAGCGCGAGAGAGAGAGAGAGAGAAAGTCATCAATTTAAGGCAAAAGAATGAACACTTACAGCAGCGCCAGGCGCAGGCTGTGTCCGATAATAAAAAGGCAAAGAAGGCGGGAATGCGAACCAGACGCCTCCAAAAAACAACACACACTCACACGCATTCAAGCTGCTGTAGTGACCGACGAGCAGATGCGCTACAAATGCAGACACACACTCAAAATATAAACCAATATATAAATTTAATTTTAAGTCAGTTCTTTATAAATTTCACAGTTTATCTTCGAAAATAAATAATTTTTGATTGGACGCGTTTTTAATAATTTCATTTAAATACAGGGTATCAGCCAGCCGGCATAGACAACTAGCTAATCATCCGAAAAGAGTCGAGCAGATAAAGCCAGGCATAGTGCACAATTTTATGGGTTTTCTTTTGGTCAGTTAGTCAATATGTCAGTCGGCAGTCGGCAGTCGGCAGCAGCTGCAATCAGCACAACCGGCATTGCCCGGCCCTTGATCCCTTACTTCGCCGCAGCAGCCGATTGACCAGTGCCCAAAGCAGAATGCTGAACATGTATATTGATGCCTAAAGAGTAGCGAGAGAGCCGGCAAAGAGGTGTTAATGGACTTTGGGCCAAAAGAAAGGCCCAGACCATGACCCTGTGGCCCTTACCCGACTACCCCTCTTCCACGCTACCCTGACTATGACTACCGTCTAGCGATGCTCGGTGCTCACTGCTCGCTGCTCGCTGCTGCATCGCACACATTTCTCACATCTTTCGTTTCCTCTTTCGCTCATTCTTTCCAACTGTTTCCTATCTTCGTCACAGTTCTTTTTCTCGCCTAAAGACTTTACCCATTACCATTAGCATTACCATTACGAACACTGGTGCCAACACTATTACCAGCACTATTAGCATTATCATCGCTATCATTGTCCGCTTCAGCTTTCAGCTTTCGACTTTCGGCGCTCGGCTCTCAGCTTTAGCTTTCGACACGCACTCGCTTCGACTCTTTTCATGGTAAATGGTAAATGGTAAATGGTAAATGGTAAATGGTAAATTATGGCCAAGAATGACGCTGACCTCAAATGCAGTTACGGCCAAACCGAAAACTCGACTTTTAGTCAAAGTTAGTTACAGTTCAACATTTTTCTTCTTCATCTTCTTTTTCTTTTATATTTTTGCTTTGTAGTCGCCTACTTTAATTTCTGCCTCCTCGTCCTGCTCTCTCCTCTTCTTCTTCGGCGTCGTCGTCTTCGCCTTTTGTCTTCTTCTTCTGCTATTTTGTTGTTGTTCTGTTTTTCCTTTTATCATTTTATCTGTAACATGCAAAGGCAGCAGCGATGTCGACGCCGACGTCCACGTCGACGTCGACGTCACTGATAGCGGCCAGCATTTTACATTTTACATTGAAAAGCAATTAAATGTTTGCGGCTGTCGCTTCTCCAAAGTCTTTTGACTGATAACTTTGTTGTGCCTGTCTTTTGTCTGTGTGTGTGTGTGTGTGTGTGTGTGTGTGTGTGTGTGTGCGTGTGTGTGTGTATGTATGTTGGGCGTGTTTGTCTAGATATGCGTAGAGAGGATCAAGCCAAAGGAACAACAAGAATTCTAACAGAAAAGCAGAAATACGCAATCAGAGCGAGAGAGAAAGAAACTGAAAAACTGAGAGCCCTAAAAGACAGACAGGATTTTAGGCATAACAAAATATATATCCCAATATCAATAAAATATATAGAACGTATGAAAGTCAAGCATATATGTATGTATGTATATGCATATACTTATATTCAATTTGTTCATTCTTTCATATAAATTTTACACGCTTGACTTCAGATGATGGATTTTAATTTGCGGTTCAAATGCCAAACTTAAGATTTAAATATATATTTTTTTCTGTATGTAGGCCAGCAAATCTTTAAGTATATATCGAATTGATAAAGACGAACCCAAACGATTTAAATAACTTGAGGGAACTTCAAGTACTAAGCAGTTTGTTTGCGGGCACTTAGATAAGCGAATAATTCTATCTTCAAAATGCCACTAGAGATATGACAATAAGTCGTATAAAGTTTTTTTTTTCCCCCTTGCTTAATGTGTTCTATATAATTAACGAATGATGTTATATAATCAACTCTCAACTCGCCATACTAAAAGAAAAGATTCGATTTTATTTTATTAAATAATATTTTCTTATTAATATTTTGAGCTAAATGTATATAATAATGGTATACTTTTACAAATCCTTCCACAGTAGGAAGATTCCTCTCAAATGGAGTTCAGTTTTTCTCATTTTTTAAAGTTTGCTATTGCATTTTTTGTAGGCTTGAGGACTGTTTTTTCGTGTGTAGGCATTTTTTATAATTTGTTTTTTGTGTAATTATTTGTAGCTTTATCTCACATAAATCGTCAAATGACAAAGCCACAAAAACAAGCCAAGAAGCAGAAGAAAAAGAAGAAGAGAAGCGGACGCAAACAACAGCTAAGACAAACAAAAAAAGTGGAGGCGCTTTGATGAGCTGCCGCCAGTTGCCGTCAACGTCACAACAACTGACACTGACAACAACGTCAGCTTCAAGCTCCGACTCCGGTCATGTCCATATCTACAGCTACAGATCCATCTTGCCCCCTCCCCTGTCCACTTGGCTTTCGCAATGGTTTCTGAGTTTTCAACAATTTTTGTAGTTTTTTTTGGTTTTTCGCACGTAAGCGTCAAGAATTGTTTTTTATGGCCACACACCCAAAAAGACGTGAACGACAGCAGAATCGCGAGGGGGTTGTGTTATTGGCTTACCTGCAATTCAGCCTCCAGCTGATTGGTGTGGCCGGCGAGATTGGGCAGCGCAGTCATATTGTAGCCAAGTCCCCGGCAGGCAGAGACTGCGATCCGCTGGCATTGTAATCCATTCGAGTTGCCACCGTTAACCGCATTCCCCGACAAAGCTGCCAGTGCTCTGCTGCTGCTGCTGATGCTGCTGGTGATGCTACTGCAGCTGCACTGCATCATCATCAGGCAGCCGGCGAGCAGGGCGAGTAAGGCAATTGAATTTGCTGTGGATGCTGTCAGCATTTTGGAATTGCTAGTTGCGAGTCAATGTTGTCAATGCAGTTGCTGCAATCACTGACTTTGGGCTGACTAAGTCCTTTTAGGGTCAGCTGAAGCACAAAGCGTTCAGGGTCACGGTCACATTCGCCTCATTCTGTGGCCCACTAAGTTCACCCGCGATTTGTGCGATTCTTATTATTGTAATTATAGCTTGCGCACGCGTATCACGTGAAAAAAAATAATATCATCAGACAGTAATTAAGCACACGAATATTTAATATAACTTTTAATATTGTATTTGAACAAAGCCGCCGATTGACGTACGTTCAAATTGTCGATTCCCAGTGCGAATGGAAACACGTCCACACTCGCCAAACTATCAACGTGGACTGAGCGAACAGCCAAGTGAACTGTAACTGTTTGGCCCCCGACACAGCGAGCGCACACCAGAGAGCAACAGAGTGCGAGAGCGAAAGGGAGAGTGCAAACACAACAGACTTGCTGGGAACAGCTGGAACTGAACCGAGCGCGCACACAACAGCAAGGAGCGGGCAATAGAGAGAAAGAGCAAGAGAGAGCGATAGAGGAAGAAGCGGAGAGTGTTCGCCAAGCGCTTTGCAATTGTGTTGAATGTGTTTCGTTTCAGGTGCGCTGTATATTTGCACTGGAAAATTTCGTATCCCCGATTCCGGGTCTGATTTTTAATGTAAGCGCTTGCAGATTATTTGACACCTTTGTCCTGAAGTTGATGACGTCCCCGACTTAATCAGCATCAATAATAATAGGCGAGTCGATATGGGCAAGTTCCTTTACTTTACTTTTCAGCCTTGTGACATATCCGAGCATGCCTTGTTGATGCCGGAATGAACCACTAATACGGAATGAATAAGTAATACTGAAATTTAGATGTCGACATGCTGAATCAGGCCTAAAAGGGAGTGCACAACTCGGCGACATACCATTTCCAAGTATTCCCTGAACTTGTATTTCAATTTTGTTTTATTATTAGTACAATTTTATTTGAATTCAAAAATTAAGTTTTAGAAATAATACGTTTCTTGGAAGTTTGGGATTTAAAATACGGCCTTAATTATCGCTAATGGCGAACATACATATATTGTTATTGCTTCCAAAGTGAATAATATGTGTTAAATGAAGACTAAAATTACTAAAATCGATTTGACATTATGATTTCCAAATTATTGTGACTTTGAATTAATTTGAGGTCACATCAATTTTGATTTAATAATCATTTTTGATCGTTGAACCAGTAGTTAGATAATTTGTGTAATTGCAACTACAAATCATATATTTTTATCAATATTTCCAAGCACCGTTGACTATTGAGCATAGTTTGCTGGATTGATCCATGATCGCTCATCGATAGATTGTTTGACCCACCTGCAGCCGTGCATATGTAGCTGCAACAGTGGCAAGTGGCAAGGTGAGCAGCATGCTGCGTATGCCAGTCAAAGCGCCCTTGACTCCTCCATCATTACTCGTAGGGGGCGGAGGGCGGGGAAATGGGAATGAGAAATTTGATCGCACACACGACGAGCAACACCAACAACAATAACAACAATAACAACAACAACAATGAGAACACAGCAACGACATCAAACAAAACTGAAAGGTGGCCCATGGCAAAAAAAAAATAAAATAAAAAATAGGTGGTGCTGTGGTGGCTTGCCAATGAGGGGGAGGCAGCATTTACAATGGAACACCGCAAACTCCGCTTGCAGCAACAGCAGCAACTACAGCAACAACAGCAACAACAGCAACAACAATGTCGGCGTCGGCAATCTTTGATGTGCGCTTTGATTTCCGGCAGCGAGATAAGATATTTTTTCGCCCCCCTGGCGCAGCGTATTGTCATTGAATGGGCCAGGAGGGGCTGGGGGTACAAAAGGGGAAGGGGGGAAGACAGATAGAGAGAGAGAAAGAGAGAAAAGGGGCAGAAAATCACAAATCAAAACGAATTGCAACAAATTTTTGTTGTTGTTGCCATTTTTTTCGCCGGGCAACGGCGCATCAAACGCATTTTGGCCAAGCGAAGCGAGATTTTTATCGCCGCCAACTGCAAAAGGAGGCGTTGCACATTGCCAATGATTGCCGGAGGAGGGGGTTACGGGATGGGATGGAAGCTATTCCCAAGGCAAAGTCAATGCCAAAACCAAATATACAAATAAATGCATAAAATGATTACGAAAATGTGCAACGTAAATCAATTCAAGTGCCTAGGCATGTAATGTTGCAACACCTGTGGTTGCAAGTTCATCAGTTTCTGTGTGCGTGTGTGTGTGTGAGTGTGTGTGTGAGTGTGTGTGTGTGAGTGCGTGTGTTTTTAATTTGACAGAGCAAATAGGGGCACAC
The DNA here is from genome assembly GCA_035041535.1 of Drosophila cognata. Classification (NCBI taxonomy): domain Eukaryota; kingdom Metazoa; phylum Arthropoda; class Insecta; order Diptera; family Drosophilidae; genus Drosophila; species Drosophila cognata. Next base: position 8,992,799 of record JAWNLC010000831.1, read on the forward strand.
TTCCGCAGCATTCTCAAGTGCCTCAAACAAAGAGCCACTAAGCTGAGCTGAGCTGAGCTGAGCTGAGCTGAGTTGAGTTGAGTTGAGCTCGAACCACTTTCAGAGTGATCTTTCAATTGTCATCAAGGCTAATACCCATGTAAGCCTGCCCCTTCACTTCCCCACTCGCTTCTCTCTTTCTCTCACACACACACACACACACACACACACACACTAACAATGTGTAGAGACAGAGAACGCAATAATAACAACAATAATACTCGACTACTATTTGAATACCCTATACCTGTACTTGGAAAGGGAGTCACGACGTAGTTAGAGTCAGTAGACGTCATATAGTATATATATTTTCGATCAGCATTATCTGTTTTCGTCTGTTTGTCCATCTCAGAGAGATTTGTGAGTTTGTGGTTTTTCTACAGCATATACAAATATTCTCTATATATATTTAACTATATTTGAGCAATTTGATGATGGTCTTTAATAACACAGGAAATAAATAAGCAACTACAGTGAAGCCTCCAATAGCGCGGTTACAAAAATGTCAACATTGATGCTGAATAAGCATTTTTGTGTACAGAAGTAAATCATTCGCGAAGAGGAAATCACTGGGTTCAGCTGAGTGCAGGGTAATTTCGAGTCGGTCACTCTCTCTCTCTCTCTAACTTTTTGTATTTGGAATGGTTACTCTCTCTTTCTCTCTCTCTCTCTCTGTCTCTCTCTTATGCAGGTTCTTTGTTTGTTGATTTTTTTGTTTGAAATCTGCCAGTTGTTTGAACTTCGTTAAAATTTCATCAAATAGATCAATCTGGGCTAGCTCCGTGTATGAGTGTGTGTGTGCGTTTGCTGTGCGTGTGTGTGTGTTTGTTTGCTGTGTGTGTGTGTGTGTGTGTGTTTGCTGTGTGGCAAGGCAATCGCTACCCCATAATAGCTAATGTCAGCACTTACACTTGCCCTCCTCGAATTCATCTTTTGTTTACATAATATAAATGCTCGTCACATTCTCCCCCCTCCCTCCCTTCACACTATCTCCCTCTCTATCTCTATCTCTCTCTCTCTCTCCCTGACTCTCTCTCCCTCTTTGTCTTGTTTGGAGTCTCTGGTGTGGAGTGTTTTCATTTGCTGCACCTACGATTAACACTGCGAGGCTTCTTTGTTTGCAGAGCATTTTGCATTGTCTTCCCGTATGAATCTTGAGAATCACAGTCTCAGAATATATATATATATATATATATATATATATATTCCTCCCATTATTCACTATTCATATTTGGAAACTTCGAATTTGTATCTCGATTGTGTATTTCTATAGAATATTGGATCTATATTGCCAACTCACAGCTTATATATGATAGGTGATCGGTGATCGGGGATCGGTAATCGGTGATCGGTAATCGGTGATCGGTGATCTGCTCATTTAAGCACAGAGAGCAATAGCTGTTAACTGGAAACTGAGTGGCTGGGAGAGTTTGACTGTCAGAGTGCCTATTAAATCACCGTATGCGCATCTTCAAAGAGTTGCGCCTCCAGTTGTGTCACCAGATGCCAACTGAACACACACGGAACACACACAAGACACAAGACACAGGCGAATGCATTTGCAGGTTGCTTCTGCTGCTGTCTCTGCCCCTCCTGCAGCACTGCAGCCCGGCTACATTTCAATCTCAAGTGGGCACTGCAACAATGTTTGCTCTCGCTGCTGTCAACAGCGACGTCTCTTTGCATCCTCATCCTCATCCTCATCTCCAACCTCATCCTCCTCCTGCTCAGTCTGCTCCTCATCTTTTACCCTCGTTTCGTCTTCGTGCTTATCTTCATCAGCGTCTTTTGGGCTTTGTCTGTCGTTTGTTTTTTCCTCCTTTTTTTGCTTGTGGCTTGTCGCTTTTTCTCAAGCGGACAGTTTGACTCTTGATTTGTTTGCTTGCCTATTTGCGCTTTTCCAATTGCCATTTGGCATGCATTTTCCATCAGCAGCATTTTCCACACCGTTTCCCAGTCCCCAAGTTGCAGTTCCATAAAGCTGATGTTGTTGACAATCCATGGGTGAAGCACTCCCTTTCTGTAGTTCTGTAGTTGCCGGCGCCGTTTGCTGTTTGCTTAGTTTTTATATACCCTGTACCGATTTATGAATCGGTATAATCAAGTTGCATCTGCATTTGCAAAATATATCGATAAGTATCGATTTCTAATTCACTTTGGAGACTATAAGAGCTACAGGCAACACATGTTATACTTAATTTTTCTTGTAACTTTAATACCCTGAACCCATTAAAAATGGCCAAAATTATATAATAAAACTGAGCGAAAGTATGTAAAAGGTGGCAGAAAGCATATCTGATCCTGTAAATAAATATATATATTTAGTCATGTCCAACTGTATGAGTAAACGTATCTGAGAGACCACAAGAACTAGCGACTTAAGATTTCAAATATGACTTCTTGAAAATCAAGTTTATTTCTTTTTATCGATAAGTTAAGAATCTCGATACATTTCAATTTCCGATAGCAACAGAAAATTCAAATACGAAGCATAGCATTTGTTTACTAAAATTTATTTAAAAAATCGACTATTATTTAGCAGCTGTCTTAAGGGTATCTGCCATCCGAGCTGACTAAATTTTGTACAGATTATACAGAAACTGTACTACAGCTACAGAGTATGTTGTAGTCTATATACTTTTACTTGTTTCTTATTTTTTGCACAGTTGTTGTGCTATTAACTAGTTTTCTGGTCGGCTGAGTTCAAAAGCGCTTATTAATCTCTGGTACTTGTGTTTAGTGCCTTTAAATACGTTTTGAGTACTTTATTTTAGTATGCTTGATGTTTTACCGACGCTGCCAAGTCACGATGTTTGTTTTCTGCTCACAACTCCTCCCTCTCTCTTCTCCCTTCTCTCTTGTCTATTCTCTGTTCTCTATTCTCACTTCTCCCTTCCCTCTACTCTAGTCGATCAACCCAACTAGCATCGATTGAGCATAACTTGAGCGTTGACTTCAAAGACTAAATCAGATTTTGAAAATTAATCTTATTTATTTGGCAAATAAGACGTCAGCAATATTTCCAATGTTTTCAATGTTTTCAATGTTGCCACTTGCAACAAGTTGCCAAAATAATGCTCAACTACAAGAAAATATACAAATTATTTACATATTTTTGAATTCTTAACCAAGTGGAACCTACTTAGCCAAATACCACTAGTTTTGAGAGAGTACATTTGAATTTGAAATTAATAAAAATAATTTAAATCCCGATTTCACTTTTGGTGCGATTTTTAAATAACATTAATTATTTTTCACTCCCAAACTGTGAGTGCAATTTAATATGTTCAGCGAGGGTTCTGTGGGTGGGTGAGTGTGTGAGTGTGTGTGTGTGTGTGTGGGGGGGTGGGAGAGGGAGGAGGTGTGTGTGTGTGTCCATATTAACAACAACTTGTGCTGAAGCCATAGAATTAATGCGATAATTACAATGCAAGAATCATTCCAAACAGTGGCCAAGCAGGCGGACGAACTTTGTCAGGAGCGTGTGAATTACCGCAACTCAAGCCAAATGGCCAGACAATGACAACAACAACTTGAAACAACAACTGAAACAACTACAGCTAAAACAACATGACACATTGTGGCGTCTAAAGTTACGCCGTGCACTGGGAATGGCAATGGGAATGGGAATGGGAATGGAAATAGTCTCTAGGAATGGGATTAGAGTGGCTCACAAAGCACAAAGCCGAATGTGAAAGAGTTGTTGTTGCTGTTGTTGTTGTTGCCACACGTACTTGACAAATGTTGTATACGAAATGTGTCTGTCGGCATGATGACAATATAATCCACACACAAGTGATGATATTCATAGTTCCCAAGATATTTATCTTAAATCACATAATCTCACAAATTGGGATTAATCATGTAGAGTAGTCCAAAACCCTTGCAGAGAGTAAAAGTTTGATGTTTGTTAGCTATACATTTAGTTTAGTCTCCACTCTGCTAGGGTATACAATCTTCGGAGTGCCCAAGATAGCAGTTCCTGCTTGCTTTCATTTGGTATATGTATGTTGCCTTAGGTTCAGGTCAGTTCTGCTTCGACTTTAAAATATTAACAAGCATTGAGACAATACTTATGCCCAGCACTGTTGGAGACCCTCCGCTCGCTGGACAACTTACTCTCTGGCTACTTTAGTTACACAAGCGCCCTTCGCATAATTTAACTATTAAAGACACAAACAGGCGGAGAAGAACAAGAGCATAAAGAAGACTCGCCTCGGCAAATAGCGTCAGCTTGAATGTCCAAAACTAGATACAGATATGCACCAAGTAAGTATGTGTGCTTATACATATACATACATGTATTTAGTGAAGCGGCACATGAATATCAAAAGCGAAATAGATGAAGTACTCCTTAATATGGGAGAAGAGATTCGGGTTGATCTAGCTAGATAATAAAACTGGGCATAAATTCTGTTGCTACTAGAAACCAATGATATACATGTATATATATATATATATATATATATATATGTATATATATATATTCTTGATTCACGTACTACGCGTATCCAAAGTTAACTTGTGCCGAAAAAATGTTTATAAACTTTGTCTGCGAGTTGAGATTATTTATTTTATCGTTATTTACTCTCTGCGTAGTCTCGGTTAACGTATTTTAAATTTAGCAGAGAATCAACTAATCAACTAAACTAATTCAAGGAAAGCATTTAGTTAGAAATCCTTGTTGTAGTAGGTGGCAGATTAACTCAAACCCCATCGATGAATGGGATTTGAATTATGTAGGAGTATAAAAAATGGACACACTCGACCTGAAGCCAAGAAAGACATAGTTAAAGTAAGAAGTAGAGCTGAGCAAACAATAAACAGTAATAGATTAGGTAAAAGTGATTTGTTTAGAAGAACCTCAAAGTTGAACTTGCCTCTTTTTGCATCCACTTAAAACAATGAGCTGCTGAGAGCTGTTCTATTGTTAATGTCTCGAGTTCCGCTTAAATCGTGCATCTGCAAGTTGTTGGACAGCGATTAGGTTCACAATTAGCCCTATCGCATAATAGAACCAATTGAAATTGATACGCCAGGCAGCAAGGCAAGTAGCCAGGTAACGGAGCCTGGCGCTTGCCAGGATATCGCAGGATATGAGCACAACAGCAACAACAACAACAACAACAACAAAGGCCACTCAACGCAAAGTGGAATGGCAAACAATAAAAGCAGTAAAATACCACTAAAAAAGGAAAGAAAACTAAAAACCAAAAAAGATGTTTGACAACCCATCTGAAAGCACAATACGAAATAAAATAATGGATATTTGTCTATAGCCCCGGCTTGGCGTCCCAGTCTGCTCGTAGTATCAAACGAGGGCGCGCCAAAAATAATTTGCCATATCCTGCGTGCAAAATCCAGAAACGCAAACAAAAAAATAAATATATTTATAAATTTATTATATACATATGTATACATACATATATACATGTATATAGGCCACGCATCGAATGCCAAATACACTATTAAATGCAACTTATTCTCTAGCCAGAAACATGCTTATTCAAATTAGAAATAAAATTATTTAATATAATTATTTTCAATTACTGTGTAAATTAAATTATTTAAATTAAAAAAAAAAAAATTCTTTACTTACGATGTATTATTATAATATATTAATTTGATAAATTTCAAAAGTCGAAAAGCCTCTTAAATTGCTCTAAAAGAATGATTCATTTCCTAAAATGTTACATAAATTGATGAATTTTACTTATGAATTTGTATATATAAAAGAGATGTTCGCAAAGATACGATTAGATTAAAGTCCAAATAGCAACTACTGTAAAATATGAATATATACGTATATATATGTATGCATAGATCAGTTGCCACATAAGTATTTCAGTCAGAAGATGGGCTCCTTCGTAGATGAGTCATTTATTGATGCGATCCTCAAACCCTGTTATGATGTGCCCGTTCCCTGTATTTGTGCATGCAGGCATACATCAGTGAATATGTGTGCGTGTCTGTATGTATGTATGTATGGGTGTGTATATGTATGTGCATAAAAAAAGCAAACTCATCATCAGAGGCGGCGGCGGCAAAAGATCAAAGATTCTCTGGGGTGCTAATAAAGTTGCCAGGGCTTCAGAGCAAAGCTATTGATGTTGTTGTTGTTGTTGTTGTTTTTGTTGTTGCTTTTGTTGTTGTTTTTGTTGTTGTATTTGTTGTTGTTGTCGACTGCGGGAGCGATGTGTGTAGGTGCTAATTTAGCGACCCCCCGCACAAATACTGAAAACTACGTCAACTGCGACGGCGACGGCGACAGCGACAGCAACGACGACGGCGACAACGACGACCGCAACTGCGACTGCGACTGCGACGCGACGCCCATGGAATGGGCTGGTCTGGCAAAAAGATTTGCACTTTCAAAAGAAATAAACTTAAGATAAGAAACTAAATGTCAAAATTATCTACACACATGGATTGAACGCATTAAAAAGAAAACAACAAAAAATAACAGAGGACGTAAGATTAACCATGCCCCCTCCCACTCCCCTACCACTCCCCTTTAAGGATGAGGATGGGGCTTGGGGCTTAGGAGCGGCAAGCACAGCCAAAGTGCAAATATGTGTAGGCAAAAACCACAAGAGCTGTCCATCTGTCCGTCTGTTCGTCTGTTCGTCCGTCCACCCAACAAACAAGAAGCAGAGGCGAAGAGCGAGCAGCAGCGAAGTGGAGAAGGGGGAGAAGGAGAAGGAGGAGCAGCAAAGAGGAGCTGAATGGTTGACTGGCTCGCCCTGCGTCGAGATGCCAAAGTGCATCAGGCACTAAAATGCAGAAAATTGAAACAGGCTTTTGAAATGAAACGAAAAGCGCCGCACAGACGCCGATTGCAAGCAGGTGTGGCACAGGGGTTGAGGGTGAGGGAGAGGTGTAAGGGGGGTATGAAGGTACTGGCGAATCAAGAGCCAAAAGGAGAGAACACAAAGAGTCAATTAATTAGTAGATGGAGCCATGATTATCGCTATATTAACATTGCAGCAGTGCAACTGCAACAACAACAACAACAACTTCAACTTGAGCCCCAAGTCAATGTGGCAGGCTGCTGCCATTTACTTAAGATAACCGCACGTGTGGCATGGGCCAGTTGGGGCAGCTGCAGCTCAAGATTAAGCTGACAGTGTGTGCTTTTGGGCCTTCTGGCATCCAAGCGGAGCGTTCATTAAATGATAACAACATGCGGCAACAACAGCAACATGCGGCAAATGCAACAGTGCCCACCACAGTGATAAGAGGCTAAGAGAGCCAACAGATAGCAGCAGCAGCAGCAGCAGCAGCAGTTGTTCTTCTTCTTGGGTTAGCTCCTTTGAAATGCAACCGCTGACACACGCTGCAGGTAGTGAGTGGCAAAAATAAGAGCAGCAGCAGCAGCAGCAGCAGCGGCAGCGGCAGCGTCAACAGAGCTGCACTAATTTATTGAAATTCATTTGAGGCGGCCTTTGGGCCAGAAACGGCATGAAAATGAAAATGGATATGAGAATGTAGTTCTCGATGCAGTTGCAATTGCAGCATGAGCATGAGGCAGCAAACTGTGGCAACTTGTGCTGCATCATTTCCAGGAATTGTGGATCATAAGTGACGCCGCCAACGACGACGCTGACAAGAATAATCTTGAAACACCAGATTTAGGCTTCGATAATAATAATTAAATGTAAATTTTATAACACAAAGATTACGTTATTTCCTTCAGTGTAGGAATGAGCTGTTCTTATAGATAGATACTTAAATGTCGAAGCATGGAAAATCCTAAACCAGGAATATATATTCCAAGACTATTTTAGAATAAAAAAGCTTAAATCAAGTCTGTTGTCAGCTTATTTTGATATGTTGAAATATTGTTGACATTTTTGAAGACACATTTGCAACTTTAGTTTGTTGATCAGAATTTGAATCTTTTGTGAGTTTATTTTGTGGCAGTTGCACTGATGAGAGTTGCAGCCGTAAACAGCATCTGCAATCTGACTGTGGCCAACAGAAGCTGTAAATGGAATATGATTTAAATGCACACAATACTTGAGGCGCCACAGCGAGCACACTGGCAACAGGCAACAGACAACAGACAGCAGACAGCAGACAACACCAACGGCAACAGCAACAATGCCACAAGCAAATGTTGCATTCAGCATAATTTATTGCGCAATTTAGCCAAGAACAACAGCAACAAAAAAGCCAAAGCTGAAGCAATAAAACCAGAAATCAGAGCTTAGCTTATTTTAATTTTATTTTTATTCTTATTTTTTCATGATTGGCCTGCAGACAATCGAATACCCTTTATGGGCTCACAGTTACTTAAAGGATGATCGACCTATATTCATTTAAAATATATTTTTAATGGCCAGGCTGCAAATCTTGTCAAACATTAGTGAAAACTACTTGATAATTAATCTAGGCGTTCTTAAGCACATGGACAGCACTGTGGCAAGAATAATTGTAGTACTACCTGCTTGCTTAAGCAATAAAATTGAGGATTACTAATGACTAACAAACAAACAAACAAACAAACAAACAAACAAAAAAACTCAGACAGCAAATTGGCCAGCTAATTACGCCATCGGAAATTGCACTTCACTCTAATCCAAAGAGGATCGGCGGGATACGAGCTATAATTAATGCTGAGAAGCTATAAAGCGGTTTAGTTAATGCCAGGAAGCCAAAAGTGCCGGAATGACTTATGAATTACTCACTTACTTCTCACTCACTTGCATAGGGTATATCTATGTCTGACAACAATGATTTATTCTAATTCTGATGTTGCTGTTAGTCTTGAAGGTTTCAATCATTTTCGTTTACAATAAATTTTATGGTGCAACAATCCAAAACAAACAGCAACAAACCCGTGAATCCTCGACTGATTCCCAGTTGCTACTATGCAAAAGGTGAATAAGCATCAGCAGTGGATACCCTGTAAAACATAAACATAAATATGTTCGCTACTTGCCACTTGCAACATTTTAGAAGAATCTTATTCATTACATCAAAATCAAAGCGGAAATAAGAAGTAAGAAGAAGAAGCTTAAACGAATTAATTAATTCTTGTTTTAAGATTTTTGAATCAAAAGTGCCTTCTTGATTATTATTGACACTTACAAGTTGGTCATGCCGCGCTGTTGAGCATTTCATTTGAACAGGGTATGCAAAGAAACAAAATCGAACACTAAACTGCGCTTTGCATGCACGTAATGAAGATGATGATGCTCAGACTGAGACTGAGGCTTTGACTGAGGCTGAGGACCCGGAGAATGACACCAGAAGGGAGTGGTAGAGGGAGAGGGAGAGGGTGAGGAAGAGGCAGAGGAGGGAGGACGGGAACGGGAGCGGCAAAATGCGAACGGCAGCCGCTTCGTCCAGGAATCGATTTACGTCTTCTGCGAAATATTCATTACAGCAAATTTGCGCTGGGAACCGTGAAGGGATGGGGCAAGAAGAATGGGGGACTGGGACTGGGAAACTCAAAGGAAGATATGAATATAAACTCTTTCTTTCTCTCTGTTTCTCTTTATGTCTCTCTCTCTTTCTCTTTCTCTTTTTTTTCTGGCATGGCTGGCTGCTGGTGTGTCCAATGCGTGCAACATGTTTCTTAACTTTTTATGCGAAATTATCTTTTGATGTTATTATGCATTATGAGACTTTAATGTGCGCAGTTCCTGTGTCTTCTTGCATTTAATTTCGTTGCATGTACAGCAATGTGCAACTGCAACGGCAACGGCAACGGCAACTGCAACAGGAACAGGTGTGCAGGATGGGGCACAGAGTATTTGTGTACAAAGTATTAATGGGCACTTATCGGCACGAGGAGAAAGAAAGATACAGAGAGAGCTAGAGTGAGAGCACGAGCGATAGAGAAAGATAGCATTTTCATCCAAAGAAAATCTAAGTCCATCAATCGCAATGAACATAATAATAATGATGATAATGATAATACATGCTGATGACGACTCAATCCAGGCAAATTGAGCAGACGAACAGACAGACGGCCAGACAACCTGAGGAGAGGACAAGAGACAAAAGGAATAGGTTCGAAATGAGGCCGATCCACAGCAATCGAGAGACCCAACTCAAAATTGAATGCACGTTTTTTATTTTAAATATTTTTCTTCTTTTTTTCTTAGTTTTTTTTTCTCTCTTTGCATCTCTTTCGCTTGGCGTATACCTGTTTCAGCTCAGCTCATCTCAGCGCTGTTGTTGTTGCTGTTTTTATAGTTGCCGTCGCATGAAATATTGCCCCGAAGGGCGGTACGATTTTGATGCATTTACAACATTCAGGGTGTTGGTAATTATAGGGAGTTTATGTCTGGAAGTTTCCTTTATGATGGGCTTTTTATATTCCAGCTTTTTTGGCTTGTATATTCTTCGTACTCTTGGCGTTCGTGTTGTTTTTATTGTTGTTGTTGTATTTTCGCTGTTGATTGCTGAATTAAGTTGGTTAGTTGACTCTGGCCCTTAGGTTTGACTTACTTAGCCAAGTTGACTAAGTAGCCAAAGCGAAAGCAATGATACAAATGATTTTCGAGTTTTGAACCTGAAGAATAGTAGCCGAAAAAAGATCAGCTAAGATATATTTATTATTTGTCCCGGGAACACTATATTTAAAATTCATTAAAAGATTTTTATAATAATTTAATTCTTGTATGTAAAAACCAGCTCACTTAGCTCTGGAAAATGATAAAATTTCGTTGCTAAATTTTTCAAAAGTCAACCGTCATAAAATGATGTCCATTTTGTAATTGCGCGCCCAGAAAAGTATCGATGTTCACTGTCGACCAACCGCCACAAACATCGATATCAGAGCACTGACAACTTGTCGCAGCAATGAGTAATGAAATATCGATTGCGCACTATTGCACTTCGATTAATTGCCTCGAAGTTCTCCTTCTCCATTAAATGTAAATGCAAACGCAATTGAAGCTCACGTTTTTTTTTTTTTTTGGCAAGGTGTTTACGAAGTTGTGAATCTACAGAGACGCTATAATACTTGATGTACAGCGCATATTGCAAAATCTAACTCAAGGTAATTCAACAAATTAAACTCCGATGCTGACACGATGAGTGTGCAAAAAAACTCGATGCACAGCAGCAGAAATTGAAACCATTTGAACTGACTATCCTGTCTTTCGGTATGTGTCTTTGTGTGTGTGTGTATGTGCGTGTGTGTGTGTGTGTGTGTGTGTGTGTGCGAGTGCATGTTTTTGAATATATTGTGAAAAAAGAAAAGAAAATAAAATTGGGTTGAGTGTACCCCTATCCCCTGTGCCCCACCCCCTCACACCTATGCCCCCGATTCCAGTGTGCTTGTTTATGGCAGCTGCACTGTTGCGGGGCTCACACGACGACAACACACACGCAGATAGACTTATATATATATATATATATATATATATATATATGTATATATACATATATGTATATATATATATACAAAGACAAAACACAACAATGCTGCTGCTGGTGCTGTTGCTGCGAGTGCAGCCCAATATGGCAGCACATGAACTTAAACTTAACCTCAAAATGGAAAGAGCAATCAGCGCTTGCAAAGCTTGCTCTCTTCGGGAAGCAGAGAGTCGCAGTTCGCAGAGTGCCAATGAACGACTGCCTGAACAGATTTGACCCCAAAAACAGCAACAGCAACAAAGCACCCCGCACTCAATTACAACGAGCACGTTTCGAGTGCAACAATAACAATAACAACGCAACAGCAACATTGGCAGCATCTACCAACTGCAACACGACTTGTGCGATCTTCGTCGAAGCAAACAAACAAATTGGCTGCTTGTTGCCAGATTCCGCCTCAATCTGTGTCTCCACGACGCATGTGTTTTTATCAACCTCTGAACTCAAAAACACATAAATCAGCTGTGAGGCGAACGCAACCTGGTTTCTGTGCTGCACAGCCGAGCGGAAGGGGAGAGTTGTGCTGTGCTGTGTTGTGTTGTGCAGGGATGTTGTGCATCCAGGACATATATTAATAAATATACATATATATATATATATATATATGCATATCTGGGACGCGCAATCGCAGTTGTCGCAGTGGGTTTTAAATTGAAATCATTTAGCATTTTCTGCTGTATTAATTATTACTTCACTTACAGCAGTAATTTTGAAGTTGATTTAATTAGAAGCAAATTGAAATCATCTCGTGAAACGAGAAACGACCTAGCTGCAAATAGTTGAGACGAACTAGAAAAATAACGACAACAACAGAAACAAAAACAAGTTGCAGTTGCAATGTTGTTGCTTCCAGTCGAGAAGGATAGCCTCCAAACAGGTGGGTAGCATAAGGGTTGCAAGTGGACGTTGTACATAGAGTTTGAACTAGTTGTAGGTCAACGTTGCTGGAATACGCATTCGATGCGTCTCAAATTCAATAGAAACCTTGCTGAGCACCCCATGAAAACTCGAAACTCGATAAGCAGAACATATAATCGACTTCAAATCTGATGTCAAAATCAATAGCACAAGTTATAATCAGTCAACGCTGACAAAACACAATCGTAAATCAGAAAACAATAAAAACAAAAACAAAACCGATGCAAAACAAAAGCGAAAAAGAGTTCTCAATGGAGAAGCAATTAGTCAAAAGGAGCGGTAGAAAAAATTATAAACCTAAAAAAAGGACAACTGCAAACGATGAAAATCACAGCAGCAGCAGCAATCGCGATCTGGCGATTGACCGCTTTCCTACAGTCCACAACTCATTCATTTCAGAGTGTGAGAGGCAAGAGCCCGTACAGCCGCTGGGTGAGTTGAGTTGCTACAGCAACAGCGACAGCTACGACAGCGGCGCCATGGTCAAGAAACGCCAGACGGACAAACGGGAAAGTGCCAGCTCAACCGAATCTGGGGAGGAGGAGCTGTTAAATGGACATCAGCATCAGCATCATCATCTCCATCATCATCATTCGGGCAGTGGATCGTCGAGCAACGCAACCGTTTGCCAGCACATCAAGAAATCAGTGGATACGGCGCGACTGCGTCGCCAACTGAGGACCACTGGACTCCTCTTCGAATGCGGACAGTGCCCCAAACTGGATGCGAACAATGCAAGCAGCGGTGGCGATGCCGCTGAATGCGAATACGACAACACGCTCTGGCTGTGCCTCAAGTGCGGCACACAGCTGTGCGGCCGTGCACGCAATCAGCACGCACTCCAACATCATCAGGTAAGCTGCCGACGACCAGCGGTATATCATTATTATAACATGTGCCAATATTCCTCGTAGACACCCCATTCGGACTCGCATGCGCTGGCCTTGAACACGCGCTCATTTAAGATCTGGTGCTATAGCTGCGACAGTGAGGTGAGCGCCAAGTCGCGCAAGAATCTGCTCGAGTGCGTCGAGCTGGTCAAGCGTCTTGCCCAGAAGCCGCCCAAGGTTTTTGCCGCCACTTCCAATGCTGTAGAGCCGTTGCCGTACTTAGAGCAGCCGTCAGAGTCACAAATAGTGCACCCAACAGTGATCAAAGACATCGCGTACAAAATCCAGTTGACGCTGCAACAGATCAGTTCCATGGTGTCTACGGCGGGCGGCGAACCATTGGTGCCAACTGGTGGCGAGGCAATACCGCCGCCACCACCCTTGCCACCACCACTGCCGCAGGCACAGGCAATGCCTGGCATGGTCAAGGGTGCGACAGCAGCAACATCAACTGGGACCAGCCAATACAGGCCACAGGTGGCGCCGTTGCTGTCATCCAGCACACAGCTGGACCGTTTGCCACGCGTCCGTGGCCTCATCAATTTGGGCAACACTTGCTTCTTCAACGCCGTCATGCAATGCCTCGCCCAGACACCCTTCCTCCTTGCCGTTCTCAAGGAGCTGGCCGAGCCAGGCGAAGAGTAAGTAACGCAACCCATCCAGAAATGAAGTTGTGCATGAGTTAAAAGCTGAGTCCGTCCGTCTGTCTGTGCCAATTTTGACTAGTTGTTAAATGGATCCCTCGATAATTGTTGCTCTTCTTTTTCTGTTTTTAGATTTGAGCTGCCCGGCGGTAATTTCAGCTTTAAGGGTAAGGGCGACATCGAGCTGCCGACCATAAGGGGCACGCTCTCCTCGTGGGGCAATCTCACTGCGGCGCTGGCCAATGCGCTCGAGGAGCTGCAGTCCGGCGGCGGCGTCTATATGCCCAGCAAACTGTTCGACAAGCTGTGCGCCAAGTGTCCCCAGTTTACGGGCGGTGATCAGCACGATGCCCATGAGCTGTTGCGTCAGCTGCTGGAGAGCGTGCGCGCTGAGGATTTGAAGCGCTATCAGCGCGTCATCCTGCATAATCTGGGCTATAAGGATCAGGACATTAACAGCGTGTCTGAGGAGCTTCGCCAAAAGTGTAAGATCTATGGCAATCAGGCTGCCGATCGCATCCTGCGTCCGGAGCAAGTGTTTCGCGGCTTTCTAGTCTCGACGCTAACATGCCAGGACTGCTTCAATGTGTCGTCACGACACGAATACTTCCTGGACATGTCGCTGCCCGTCGCCGTTGAGAAGCCACAGCCGCCGCAGCGTCGCAAAACTAGTCCCGAGCATTCGCCACCCAGCATGTTCTGCTCCAGCAACAACAACAAGAGCAGCGGCAGCGGCTTTGGGCACATCAGTGCCAAGTTTAGCAACGGCAGCACGGATGTGGTCTTCACGGAACAGTCGTCTTTCTATCTGCACGCCGATGGAGGACAGGCTAAGTTGGGGCCGTCCAAGGCGCAGGCGAAGAAGGAGAAGGAGCGCGAACGCAAGGCGAAGCGTGCCGCCAAACACCAGCGCACTAAGCTGGCCCAGAAGCTGCCCATCAAACTCAACTTTAACGATCAGCTAAGCAACGAGGCCAGCTCCAGCAACAGCGGTGGCGGTGACCATCCTCACGCCAATGGCGAGCAGCTGCAGCAGCAGCAGTCCGGCTGTGGCGATGGCCAGGTGCAAACGCCGCTCTTCTCCGCGGACACCGATGGCGACAAGGCTCGCTCCGCGCCCTGGGGCGTGGGTCAGCGAGCGGACACATTATCGCTGAGTGGCACCACATCGGAGCATACGGATGCCGATGTCGAGGACAATGTGGCTGAGGATTCGGCGGGGCCCGGACGCAGTGTCAAGTTCTATAAGGACAGCAATGGCAATGCCCAGCCGTTGGGCGAGAAGCATGGACATGGACACATCGAACACATGGACAAAGACTCGCTGGAGGAGGACGAGAACGGTGAGTCTGCCAAGGAAAACCAACTAATCTTGCACACATGCCTACAAATAATGTATATATATACACATATATATATATATATCTATATATATATCTATATATACATATTATTCTGCTGGATAGGATCAGCATATCGATTCTAGGTTGAACAGCTGCAATGAATATATCGTACAATTTTCGTTTGTTTATATATCTATATAAAAGTTGAATGTATCAGCAGCTTACATGTGTCCATATCTAGATCGTAATATATATATATTTTATATGTATATATATATATTTCAACTAGTGACTTCTTCAAAAATAACTCAGCATTTTCCTAGTGATTTTTGCAAAACATTTTTTTTTTTTAAATTTTCTTATTTTTTATTTTATTATTTATTTTTGCTGAGCACATGCAAAATTATGAGACGGCATCCAGTTGATATATATGTATATATTTGCTTGATTACTGATTAGAGTCACATGCACATACATCATCATCATCATGCCTTCTCACTCACTCACTCACTCTTTGCTAACGCTTGTGCTTACAGACTCTGGCATAGCCACCAGCCCAGCGCCGGCCACAACTACCAGCACCACTAGCAACAGTAACAGCAACAGCAGTGCTATCAGCTCCATTAGCAACAACAAATGCAGCAAAGGTCCAGCCAGCAGCTTGAGTGCTGACGAAAAGAATGCTGCAGCAGCAGTTGCAACGTCAGATGATAAGGATAATGAGAACGATGGGAGCACAGCGACTAGTCTGGTGAATGCTGGACTGAGCGAGGAGGGTGCATCGCTGATACGTCAACTGTCGCCGGGACAGCTGCAGCTGCAGCTGCAAATGGAGCAGCTGACGATGCGCGAACAGGAGAAGACGGCGGCAGGCCTTAGGCGCGTGCGCACCCAAAGCTACTCGGACTGGAGCACCACAATAGCGCCGCGGTATCAGTGCGAGGTGGGTGAATGTTCGGTGCCATCGTGTCTGAATAACTTTAGTGCCGTCGAGCTGATGACCGGACAGAATAAGGTCGGCTGCGAGAGCTGCACGCGTCGCATCAACGGCACCGATCCGCAGGCCAATTCGGTGAACACGAATGCGACAAAGCAGCTGCTGATATCCAGTCCGCCGGCGGTGCTCATACTCCATCTAAAGAGATTCCAGCTGGGGCCGCGTTGCGTCTTTCGCAAGCTGACCCGCCCGGTTACCTATACGATGCTGCTGGACATTGCCGCCTTCTGCGGCTCCAAGGTGAAGAATTTGCCCAACATTGATCGTAAGCAGAAGAAGCTGCTCTATGCGCTGTACGGCGTTGTCGAGCACTCGGGCGGCCTCTACGGCGGACACTATACCGCCTATGTGAAGGTGCGTCCCAATGTGACGCCAGATGACAAGCGCTGGAAGTTTCTGCCGCACGGCAGCAAGGCCGAACTCGATCAGGACGATGAGCAGCTGAAGAAGCTCGAGGAGTCGCTGATCAAGAGCAAAGCGCGCGAGATGCGCAGAAAGGCCATGGATGACAGCGATGATTTCACCAGCTCCAGCGGGAATGCATCCACCTCAGACGAGGCTCTGCCTGATCTGCTGCAGAATGGCATTAACGATGATGAAGATGCGTTTTCAACTGCATCTGCCAGAGCAACAACTGGAACTGCAACTGCAACTGCCACTGATGGTGCTGATGCTGCCGCCGGAGATCAGGCGCCTGGCGAACCAGACGAGGCAGCCAATGTTCAGGCACCGCCCGGCAAATGGTATTATGTATCGGACTCACGCGTCCAGGAGGTCAGCGAGGAAGCGGCTCTCAAGGCACAGGCCTATCTGCTGTTCTACGAGCGCATCTATTAAGCAAATGCCCCCACTCTTTGTCTCTCCCCCTCTCTCGCTCTGTTTCTCTCTATCTCTCTCTCTCTCTGCCACTCGCAATGGCGGAGAGAGGACAGACGTCCAGCGCAGGCGGAAGAGGGCAAAAGATGGACACCATCATCCATCGTTCCATTAGCTCTTAGCAAAAGTTCACATTTTAGCTCCATTTTTTTCTATATATATTATTTCGAAATTGTTTTGTTATTATCCTTGACTTGCATTTTGGACACGACGGGAAAAAGGACAACGAAGATGATGGACTGAAAAGTGACACAGAACTGAAGAGTGGCAGAAATGCATTTTGTTTCTCATCAAGAACAGCAGCATGCTCTAAACGCTAACACATACACACACATACACACACACACACACACACACACACACACACACACACACACACACACACACACACACACACACACTAGCACACACACACACACTAGCACACACACACACACTGTCACACACACACACACTGTCACACACACACACACACTCACCCACACACACACACACTACAACACACACATCAAACATAAGGCCGAAAAGATACAGGCATTTCACATACAACACACATACAACACACACATAAACACATGCATCTGAATACAACAAATTAAAATAAATATGATTATTTATTTGATTATTATAATTGATTATTAACAATGCGAGAGGAGTATGCCATTCATCGATATGCATACGTTTACAATAAACAAGTGCAAAAGCATAGCAATCGCCAACTGAAGCAGATCGACGTGTGACTTCTTAACTTAATTTTTAAATGATGCCTTTTATCTGATTTGTACATTTGATTAGTCCTAAGTTAGCCGCATATATACATTTGTAGTCTGTGGTCCAAAATGAATACGCAACGATTGCCTCACAAGAAAGACGAAACGTTACTTAAAAAAAGAAAAGATGACAAAATTGAAATGAAGGAAAAGCAACAAGTCACTTTTTTGCAGTGATGCGTTGACTTCGATTTCCATGCGTGTCTTTTCCTCGAAACTGATTTGTAATAAGTTGAAAGTGTTTCAGTTGTATGATTTACAATCAACGAAAACCTCCCGAATTGCTCGCTTCTGCCAATATATATATATATATATTTAAATGTATACCCAATAAAAATAAATACACTCACACACACGTATATGTGTATTTGTAGACATTAAGTCAATGGTTCTATTCTATGCGTGAATGCATTATAAAAACAAAAACAAAAAACAAAAACTTAAATATCTTGATGCATGTGGCAAGAAACATTCAACTTCTGAAACTGAAAGAAGAGTCTAGAGAAAAGAACAAATCGAACTAAATAGTCTGCACTTATGTATTTATACACATTTATCTTACGACTTAGGTTATGAAATTCAATTTAATTTTAATTATACATATATATATATATGTATATATATATATATATATATCGTAATATTCAATTTGAATTATATATACAGATGTTTTTAATTACTGTTCATTCGTTTAAGCAATTTAGTTCCATAATTTGTATCTCATCTTGATCTTTTTGTGTGTAGACGCGAAGTATGCTTTATAAAAGATAAACTTCAGATTTCAAATCGTGTAGCGAACTTTTTGGTGTTTAAGACCAAAATATACATCTTGAAGACACAATGTATCGCTGATGCGAAAAGATTCAATATATAGAACGATAAGATAAACATCTCCATATGCTTCCTAAAAGCGTCAAGAATTTCAAGGATCTAAATGTTAAACGAAGCGGAAACGAACGAAATGAAACAAAATGAGAAATCAATAAATACAAATTGGCTGCTGTCTTCGCTAGTCCTAAGACAAAACATTTTAGTTAAATGTGCTGAGCAAGCCTAGAGAAACG
Organism: Drosophila cognata; assembly: GCA_035041535.1. Classification (NCBI taxonomy): domain Eukaryota; kingdom Metazoa; phylum Arthropoda; class Insecta; order Diptera; family Drosophilidae; genus Drosophila; species Drosophila cognata. Next base: position 9,011,734 of record JAWNLC010000831.1, read on the forward strand.
GCTCTCGAGAGCTGTGCAACACCTTTCGAATCTGCAAGCAATTATATCGGTGTTTCCTTCCATATAAATGTGTTAAAAATGACAAAACCAAAACAAAAATCAAATAAAAATACACGAAAACAGATCCTAAGTTTATTATGTACACATACAGCATTATACATACATACATACATACAACGTATGTGTTGTGTCCACCGATTGAACAAGTAAATTTAAATGTAAGTGTAAGTGTTGGACTAGGAGTGATTCTTCAGGAGGTACTCGTAGACGTAGTCAAAGGCTAGCAGCATGATGGCACCACCGGGACCCAGACGCATGATCTTTGGCACCAGGCCCTTGTAGAGGGCGCGATATCCCTCCTCGCTGTAGACAATGCCGATTGTCTTCAGGGTGCTGCGATATTTGATCTCGTTGGGCACCGGCTGCGGTCCCTGGATGCGCGACTTGGCCACATCGAACGGTATGTTGACCAGGCAGCCAAGCGTGCCGGCCGTAAAGCCAATGGCCACCTTGCGCAGGAATTCCCACACTTTGTCCTTGGGCTCCGGCACCGCGTTCTTCACGCTATGAAAGAACCCAAAGTAGATCATGTTGAAGACACCATTGCGACCCATGGTCGCCGTGACGCCCTTGTTCAATCCCCGCAGTCCGAAGCCATCGCGTTTGACTATCTCGCGTGCCACTTCGAATGTGCCAGCGCCTTGCCTCTGGCGATTCGCCTGCTGTGCCACCTTGACCACCTCGAAGGGATTGACGGCAATCGCCTCTAGCAGACCGGCCGTCAAGCCAGCCATCGAGAAGGTAAATGGCGTCGGTGTCGGCGATCCAAATAGAAAATATTGCTTCGACTGCTCGAAGACCAAAAACTTGATGGCCCTCTTTGGCGTCTCGGCCAGAACGGGTGGCATCAGACCCTTCCAATATGACGCCAGGCCCTCCTGCCGATACATCTTAGCAAAACAGTCGAAAACCCCATTGTAGTGCGCCTGCAAATGGGATTCAAAATTCAATTTAAGAGCATCTGCTAAATGTGGCACAGCTAGAATGTCTCATCGAGTGTGTGTGTGTGTGTGTGGGTGTGTGTATGCATCTATTTTCAAATTGTGGCAAATATTACTTCAAAGCGTTTAGTAGGAGTACAATATGGTTACTAATTGTATATGTATATTTTAGAATTAAGTATAGAGAAAATAAATGTGCCCGAAATGTGCGACTAATAATTGTTGCCGAAGTTTAGAAAACTTATCAGCCAGAGACAAACACTGTTCAACATCAAGAGATTAAGCGTGCCCCAACAACGATTATTCTCTCGTTTACACAACGGATTATACATATTAAAATAATCTGTGAAGGGGTACACAAATCTGGACTGACAAAAACACTTTCACTTACACACACTACTACTAGGACTGTTAGTGTTTTGAATGTGTCTTTGAATGTGGCATGCGGCTTGATGACAATAACAATAAGATAATCACTTGGCACAGATAAGTTCAGTCGATATGTGTGCAGACGATAAGAAATGGCCCTGATACTCTATAATTACGAGTCTATATAGATGTATGTATACATGTATTTATGTGTCTATGTATCTTTATTAATATAATAAACTTTCAACACTCATCAGCTGTTAGTTTGTTTGGTCTAATCTAATATATATATATTTGGTTGATTGTGACGAAAGTATTTCTGTGCTTCGATTAACCTTGACACGACCTTTCCAAATATCTAGCATTAGTAATAAGAAATAAGCATGTTTCTTTTATACGCATTTTGCTCAGCATATCAGCTGTTAACATCTCCCGGACTATCTCTATTGATTTTGGGTCTGGCTATAAAAGGCGTCTGGGTAGGGGTGTTATCAATAAAATACATTGTGTATTTACGAATGTAGCTCATATCTGGATCTAAGCGAAGGTTATGCACTAGCCGCTGAAGCCGAACGCCTTATGTCTCAGTTTCAGTCTCCCTCACTCACTCGCTCGCTCTCTTTTTTTTGTTTTTGTTTTTGTCAAGCGTTTCTATTTACATTTGATAGGAGAAACAAGCTTTTTGCAGCTGATTGCTAACTTGTATTTGGCAGTGGAGGGAATGTTGCAGACTTACCTCTACAGCTGTGGCGCCTACTCCTGGAATGCGTTGGATTTGCATGCGTGTTTTCACTACGTCGAGAGGCTGCATGATGCAGACTTCCAGAAAGCCGGCAGAGCCACCGGCTAATACCTGGAACACAGCTCTGCGGCCCGTCGATATTTGAGGGGATTGGGTGGGCTTGGCAGCCATTTCTTAGTTTTCTCTTCCGTATTGCTGTCTAAAAAAAAATCGATGAAATCTGGCGCGCTTAAGTGTAAAAAGTATGATTTTACGACTCAAATTCGAAATGATAAAGCCTCGGCACAAATATTTTTTGTTTGCACTCACAAAGTTTAAAATGCAACGCTCACTTTGTTGCCAACTATTCTCTCAGGCCACTCAAACCACAAAACAAAAATAACAACTCAAATCAGAATTGAGAGCAAGCCTCCCCAAAGCAGCCGGCCGCGCTCCTCGACAACTCAATTCGCACTGCGACCGGGGGGCAGCCGAATTGAATTGTGTGCCGAATGTGGTCAGCCCCAGGCCCACGGCTGGGACTGGAATGGGAAGGGGGGGCGTGCGAAAAAGCTTTCAATAACGCTGCTGCCATTGCTTGCTGGAAGAGCTTCTCGTCTGCTGCGGTTGTTACTCCCACCTCCATTCAATGATGAACCGTAGCTTTCAAAACAAAAGCTTTCAATGGCGATCGACAACCGTCTGGCATGCTCTTGTGTCTCTGTTTTGTTCTGATTCGCATGCTCTCGCAGCACGAGTGAGAAGAGTTCCAGCTGAGCTAAAAGCTCATTCGACCAAGAAGAGTGATTGGTGCACAGCAATAAGATTAAATATGGATATGAACATCAAAAATGATGATAGAAGTGAATGCACCGAACTAGAGTACTTATTTTGATGTGAACATGGTGATATACAGCAACAGATTTTTATGATAAGCAACTACTGCGACTTTGCTGTCGAGGGCAATTGTGGATGTAACATGAAGAAGAAGAAGGCGCCACTGACCATGTGCAAAGCGCTTGCTTCTCTTATTTCACACAAATATCGATATATATGTACATTTTTTTACACATGCATGTGTTTGTTCATATTTGACATATTTTTTTTTTTGACAACTTTAACTGAGAGACTTTTGATGCTGTAATACACATGGAGTTCATTTATTCTCAATTGGGCGATATATCTGTTATATACATGATATCATCAGTGTCGAAGATATCTTGGCTGTACTTGGATAACTTCAATGCGATGACAAAGAAAAAGCTTCTTTTGCTAACCAAATTGACAAGCTACGAGTGCTCTTAGCTTATAAATAATTTATCAAAAAATGATTAACATATGAGAATACTCGATTGGGTTTTTGAACTAAATAATTAAATTGAGACATGAGCAGCTGAAGTTTATTCAAGGATATCTGTAGATAATTCGAAATATTCTCTTTGTTTAGTTGCCGTTCTTGATTATCAGTAAAATCATTAGCGTGACACCTAATTGACGCGATCGCTTCTATCACATCCATTAGATAGCTAATCCCTCTGGTAAATGTCAGGAGACAGCGGTCACAATCTGCACCCATGTCAACTTGTGGATCGGTACTAACATACCAATATATATGTATAGACACATACATATATAAATAATAAGACGAAAGACAAACGAATCGTTTGACATTTATATATGCATATGCAAGTGTGTATGTGTGTGTGTGTGTATATCTGTAACTGTCAGGTCGCAAGTGTATCTGGATGCAGATGCATCTGTTCGTCGAGCTCGGCCTCTTGATTAGTTTATTGTTTATTGCTCATAGTGCGCTGTATGCGGCGCATCAATCAGTTGATGGAGGCAGCGACACAGCCCCAAGTTGATGTTGAAGGAACGAATATGAGTTTTAGTGCCCAGGTAAATACACATATGCATATGTATATAAATATATATATATATATATATATATATATATATCAGGTCGCTAAGTGAGCGATGTCTATGTATCTGCATCTGTATCTGTATCTTTGTGGCGTCTTGTGGTATCTGTGTGAAAGATTGAGGACAACTTTCATTTGCATAAAATGCATTTTATAACAAATTGACAGAACAAATTGTTGGTGTCAAAAATGCGTTACGCTTCGCTGGATACCCCATCTACTCGGTCCCATCTCCCATCTCTCCGCGCTCTGTGATTTAGGTGCCCATCTTAGTGTCTTCTTCGTCTTCTCTGCTCCATGCTTTTGTCTTATGTCTGTCCAAATATTTCTAGCTGTTAATTAAAGGCACGAGTTGGCTTGTGTGATATTTAGATAATGTGGAATTTTCGAATACCATATCGGGAGATCGAAAGATCTTAAGTTTCTCCCAATGAAAAAAACGAAAACGAATAATGCTTTAATTTTCTGGATGAATTTAAAACGCATCAGAGACCATTAAAAGCTCATAAAGTCAAGGGAACCCATAAAGATACTTTTAATTTTAAATGATCTAATTATGTTGTAAAGTCACGCAATTGATTGGAGTTCGAGGAGAAAGGGAGACTGAGAACCCATTTGCAATGATATATGTGAGTAATCTCGTTGTGGCTTAAACTGCCGGCTAAGCACAGCACTTAATAATCGATATGAATGAATGGAAATACATTCATGCCTGTACATACATATAAATTGACCATGAAAATCATTTTCAACTCTTTCACACAACTATCTTCGAGGCCTGGCTGGAGATCGAAGCCAGCTCAGGCAATACCGGAGGCACCGGCCGTACAGAAAGATGCACAGGTAATCTAGCAAAATGATTTTATTTTTTGTAATTAGCCAGCAAAGAGAGCCAAAAACAGACAGACAGAGAGAGAGAGAGAGAGAGAGAGAGAGAGAGAGAGAGAGAGAGAGAAAGAACAAGAACAAGAACAAGAGCAGGCACCAGCAGAATATATATTTTTGGTTCGGTTAGCGCCGATTGATCGATCAAAGCTGCAACCCAAGCAGACTAATAAATCATTTTTCCATTCTCATTTCCATCATTTCCATCATTTCCACATTTTCCCCCAAGTAAAGTGAGAACTCACGACCAAGAGCCAAGAATAAAGCACCGCCCGTGGCCGTCCAATTGTCTGTCAAAGGCTATTAACCCCATTTTTGGCGGTGCTCGTTCCACATGTTCCACTCTCCACTTTCCACTCTCTCTTCCTCTCTCTCTCTCACTCTCTCTCTCTTTCTCTTTCTCTCTCTCTGTGTTCATGTTTAGTTTGTCAGTTTTCTCGACCACCCTCTTTTTACCTATCCCTCCGCACCCCTCCCCACCAGCACTAGCTCATTTAGTGCCTGAGTCTTGAGAAATAAGCAACTTGTAAGTTGCCCAAATTGTTTTTCCAAACAGCGATCACTAAAAATCGAAAAATGTGGAAGCGTGGAGCCAAATGTGAAACAAAAGACCGAGAAACAGGCACTTTGGCTTGGACAGCATTCAAAATTCCCATCGGAATAGAGCAGAACAGAACAGAACTGAACTGAACTGAACTGAACTGAACAGATTTGTTTTGATCGTCCAACTCAAGCCAAGCACAAACAGACTGTGGCATGCCTCGGACTCGTTGCTTGAATGGAGGCAGGCTCAAGCACATTCCGACTGTTGCCGCTAACCGCAAGAAAGCAAATCAGTTAGAGTGTTTTGATTAATGTCAGTTTTGACAGCTGTCCAATATGAAGATCCCCCACCTCCATCACAACTCCTCTTGACGACCAGGCTGTCTTTCTCTCTCTCCCCTCCCCTCTCTCTCTCTCTCTCTCTCTCTCTCTGGAACAACTGCAACCCATCTCTGCTCCATTAGCAAGCAGCCAGCCCAGACATCAGAAGCCAATGATTGTAGATTAACTTAACTCTAACATTTATTTGATCTGATTGGGCTTTTTGTCTGGGTTTTCCCAATCCTTGAAACAAGTGTTTGATCGACTAACAATTTGGATATTATTTATCGTCTTGTTGTCTTTTTTTTTTAGCTTGTTTTTAAAGGTTATTTGTGATCGATTATGATGAAAATTTCCGCAATTATAAAAGTATCGGCCTCAAAGGCCGGAAAACTAGTGAAATGCTCAGCTAGAAAATTAAATATTAGCTTGTAAATCATTTATCTATTGTATATTAAAACTTGCTGAAATGGAAATTAAAAATTCGCAATTCGTATATTTGGTTCATGAACATATTCCAGTGTGCGACATGAAAATTATCCATTAAAATCCGCAAAAACCTTTCGGCCTAAAATAAACTGTCGTCTGTCGAGAACAACGAAGTTAAAGCCATGTTGAGCGAATCATAAACATGGCCAACAGAAAACCGCTTGAGCCAGCTTCTGGTAGCAGCTTGTAAACGTATGTGGATCAGCCCCACTGAACTTGGCGACCCGCTGAGAACAAGTCGCTCGCAATTTGCAGCGGGGCCGTCAAGCGAAAGTACGATTTAGTTAGGTGAAGACCAGACCCAGAACTGTGCCACAATGTGAGCTGGCTTATTATTATTTGCTGGCTTATAAAGTTGCCAGTTTGTTTGGCTCTTTTGGTCATTTGATTGAGCGATCCACTTGCGAATGGAGGCCCTCAGCAGCTGTTGGACTTTGGCGCTGTTGCGCCTGCTAAGCGCACTCCATGGCACCTGGAGCTGGACTCCCACACGAATGCCCCATTCGCTGGCCAGCAGCTATTTGAATGCGGCACAGCGACCACTGTGGATACTCGAGGATGAGCTGATGAAGCGCCAGGCGGCGGATGGGCAAGAGGCAAACGATAGCGCCATCGGCATGCTACGTGGACTTGCTCGACGGCGCCAGGAACGAGAGCAGATCTATGTCCCCACGGCGATAACGATACGCCTGCGCTCGGATTCGAGCGACGAGCAGGTGCCGAAGCCTCCTCAGGCGAATCCCATTATCCTGCCGCACCGGCTCCAACTGCCAAGCCATTATATGCAGCAGCTTGGCGAGGCGCCACCCTTGAAGGGGAAGATGAAGGCGCTACACTCGAAGAAGGAGAAGGCACAGCGACGTCGCCAGCCGCAATCTTTGCCCATTTTTGATAGTGCACCCGGTGATAATGCTCTGCCCACTTCCAGTTACCCGATCTTTGTCTACAATGGGAGCAGGGGTGAACTGTTGCTGAACACGATGCTGAGCGCTCGACGCTATCCCATGCAGGAACCAGTGCCCGGCCAGGTGCTCTATCCACCTTCGACGCCCATGTTTCGGCCCAAGCCGATCGTCGAGCGTCTCCGGCTGCCCGGAAAGCGGGAGCTGCTCAATCTGACGCTGATACCCTTCTATGCACACGAGGCAATAACGACAACAACAGTGGCACCGACAACAGCAGAGACAGGCGAAGATCCAGATCTTGTTGTGGCTGCAACTGAGAGTGCCAATGAGCCAATGACCACTCCCATGCCGCCGACATCCTACGAAACACAACTGGCGAGCAGCAAGCGCAAAAGGAAGTCAAAGAAGGTGAAGCAATACAATGCATATCACTCGCCACAGGAGGTGGTGCAGTGGCAGCCGTCGTTGCGCAGATCCCCAGCACTGGAGGCGCCCGACAATCATCGTCAGCATCAGGATGCCACGACCAGCGAGGCCGCCACACAGCAACAGGAGGAGCAGCTGCAGCAACTACTTCAAGCGGAAGTTGAAGAGCCCAGCCAGGAGCTGCAACAGTCGCCCAATCAGATCGAGGAAACCACCAGCAGCAGCAGTGACAGCTCCACCTCCAGCTCCACCTCCAGCTCTTCCTTTCAGATTATCTATGTGGATGAGAGTTTGGAGTCTCCTTCAGATTCGCTGGCAAGCACCACAGCAGCACCCCCACAACAGCAACAGCAGCAGCAGCGGCAGAGTTCCCGCTTTGCTCTGAAGCGAGAGTATTTTGCCTTTCCCGTTTACACGCTGGGCAAGCTGTTGCAGCATCCCCGTCGCCAGGCAACAACAACGCCAACAATACACAGAGACACAGTCCGAGAACTGGAACTCGACTGCTCGGCGAGCTCCAATGAGCATGACGACCACAACACCTGGTTTATCTTGAATTCGCGGTGAGTTGTCAATGGGGGGGAGGGCGGTAGCTACTCTTGAGTCATTTACCAACTTACCGCCTTGCAGCTACAAAGGACCCCTTCGCAATGGCCACAGCAAGGGTTCAACTAAATACTACACATCCAAGTATATACAAAGTCCATCCTCAGTGACAAGAACGTAGTCCAACTTCAATTTAGTCAACCTGCATGTGATCAATCTTCATTATTTTTTTTTCTAGATTTATGAAATAAATTATGGTTCGCTTATCTGTTAAACTTATATCGATCTTTATGGCGATTTTATGGCAAGAATTATAAAAGGTCTGGGCCAACATGTTATTCTGTAGAATAAAATATAACTTATCGCATTTGTTTGTTTGTTTGTTTTTATTTATTTTGGGAGTGATTTCCCCATAGTTTCTCAGTGAATCTCGCACACTCTGAACTGATCTCGCAATTCGTCTGATGCTTACCTATTAATGACCTGACATGCTCATCACAATTACCTCCACCAAATTGCTGTAAGCTGTTCTTAACAGATCAAGCCACCAAACCTGATTACCTGAAAAATAGCCATTAAATACATAGCTAAACACCTCGCCTTCCTTAACGGCTCATATGCTGTGCTCAGCACTATCATTAAAACTCAAGTCTCATTAACACCTCAATATATGTATACATATATATGTATATACATGTATGTATGTGTGGCTCTGCTGCCCTTTCTTATAATGCCATCAATAATACTCGGCAATCCATTGAAAATGTTTACCATCCATAAAAAATGGCAATAAATTCCTGCAGACACAAAGACGAGGCTTTACTCCCTTTTGGAAAGTTGTCATAAAACGCATTTTTAATGATCGAGCAACTCAATCGTGGCCAAAGAACCAATTGTTGTTGTGCCTGGGTCCCCTATTGAGATTGCATAAGACACCAATGGGGGGGTAGCGGATGAGCCGAGCTGGAAGAGCTGCCAGAGCTGCCAGAGCTGCGTGCAAAAAGTATGCTTGAGGGCCATTGGGGGAGATTTTCCAGCAACAACAAAATGCTGACTGACCTAAATTCCGGAATCCAATACAAAATACAAATCAAATTCCAAATGTGTGAAAAGCGGGAAAATAAAGAGAGACAAAAAATAATCGAAATACAAATAAAACCGAGAAATAGTCATCTACAAATATTTATGGCTAATTCAATGGCTTGTGCCCTATTCAGGCAAAACAATAACAACAACAACAACAACAATAAAAAAGCTGAAAATTATAATACACGCCCCGCCCCCGTGGGCCCCCGTCATTCATTCAATCATTTTGTCAATGATGGGGCTTTCTTTCATTATTATTATTGATTTCCTAACTTATTTTTCGCTCTTACGACTTTTCAGTTTTTTCCAAGCCAGCAATTAATTTTCTCGCTCTGTTCTATTCCCTGCCCCGCCCCGCCCCGCCCCGCCCCGCATGCCCAACTAATTCGACGCCCATGAAACAAAAGGAATGGAAACAAGACGCACGCCGTCCGAGCCGTCTTTCATGTCTAACGAACATTGCTCTGGGCCATGCCACATGCAACATGAGGATGGAGTTGGAGTTGTAGCTAGAGTTGAAGCTGCAGCTGGAGTGGGAGAAGCAGCGCCCAATTGATCCCCCGTCCCGGGCCCAGTTAGTGCCATCAGCTCGTATAAAAGCTCGGCCAGTGACTGTTTTTGGGTTTAGAACAAATGCAGCTGCTCACGCATGCAGACTCACGCGAACGACTCATCTAATACTTGACTCTTTTTTTTGAAGTGTTGTGCTCCATTGTGATATCATTGCCAGCCGGCTCAGGACACGCACACACACACACACACACACATACACACAGGATATTCGAAGAGTGTGTGAGTCTTGTGTATTTAGAAAACCGATCGAAAATGTGGCAATATTTTGTGGTATGTGAAATGTTTCGAAAGGACACCTGACAATTCAACAGAATTAAAAATATATACATATATATATAAATAACATCTATAAAGATATTCAAGAAGAAAGAAAGAAACACGAGTCGCAAGAAAATCAATAATAATAATAATATATAATATAATAATAATCATTTATTTGTTTATACATATATTGCAATACGAACAATATTAAGCTGTACACGAGTCGAACTATAAAGACCTTAACTATGACAACGAAACAATAATAAATATGGTTAATAAGAATAGCTGACACAAATCGGCTTACAGTTCCCAATAACTTCTGACTGCAGTTGAGTAGTATATCAAGTTTAGATATGGCAGACCCACAGACACTTCACGAACTTGCTGCAATGTTTACAAGAAGTGTTTAACGCTGTTTTCCAATCATAACTATCCTCTTTCGAAGGCTTCTAAATCGCTTACTTAAATCTGAATACAAATGTTTTAAAGTGGACTTGCTGTAATCCGTAATCCGTCTCTAAGATATCATCCGATATCGAACCGATTTTACTATCACTAGTTGATTAGGAAGAAATTGTTTGATTCGGCTTCGGCTACGACAATCGTTGCTCATTTAAGCCAAGGAAGAATAAAGTTGCAGGCTTGTATAGATTGATCTTGTTTAGATTACGTTGTATTGTCATCAAAATTCATATTGACAATTAGACTAGCTTAGAATAGGTACATCAAATATATTCCCATACACAACACATTTTTTGCATACACTTTGCAAAATAAACCCTTATTCATTTTTTAGTTCATCGCCGGCCTGTGCACTCTGCAATCTTTACCGACCAGTGGCTTTTGGTGGCCCAAGACGACTACGTAAGTGTGCAACTAGTTAGTTAGTTAGTTAGTCTTCATCTTTAATGACCTCCTTACACACTCACATAGGGAAACACCTCGGACGCAGGTGCTGCAACAGATCCCGCTCACCTATTTCCGCACCTACACGTATCAGCCGCTGACGGGCGGTCCCTTTGGTGTGCCCCTCTTTGGGTTTGGTGCGGCACAGACGCCGTTGCTCTCTGGGCGCCACTACGATCCGTATGCGGTTACCAGCTATGCGGCAGCACGGCGTCACGACGTTGCTGCTCCAGCTGGCTACAAGCCGGACGTGACGCCACCCAGTCTGGCGAGTAGTACAACAACGCCAGTGCCGAGCACAACTACAACGACGACAACAACGCCGGCGCCAACAACAACCACAACAACGACAACAACATCAACGAGTCCACCACCACCGAGCAGCAGCAGCCCCACAGAATCGGGAGCTGCCTCATCATCGCTGCGCTACGGCGAATACAATGCGGAATATCCTACATATACCCGCCGTGTCAATAACTTCTACAATGCTCGGCCACAGTACCCTTATCCGGACTACTTCAACTACCAGCAGCCAAACACGATGTCGGAGAAAAGCGGCTCACGCATTCAGTTCGTGCCCTGCATGTGTCCTGTCAGCATGCCCAGCATGTCAGCCATGTCTGGACTGAGCAGTGCCACCAGCACGGACCGAGACAGGCCAGTCAGCATCTCGATTAGCGGCAGCCAGCCTGTGGTTGGGGTGAAGGGAGACGTACCGTCCTTGCAGTCGCGCCACATCGATAGCGAAGAAGCTGACCTGGACGAGATGGACGAGGAGGATGAGGAGGATCATGCATCAGCAGCCGATGCCTCCTCATCAGCTGAGGCGGAGGATGTCGCCGTTGTCACAAAGCTCACCCTCGAGCCGCAATACACCACACCCGCCGTTGAGTCCAACAGTGTCGTCTAGTTGCGCCCCGATCGCGCCCCTACATAGTATTAACTACGTCTAGACTGATTTGTGCTACTCCCTTGGGAGACCCAGTTCGGACGACAGTTTGTCATTTCTCCCTTTTTTTTTTTTATTTGTCCAAAGTAAAGTAGAACAAAATAAATTAAATATCGACTCGGCGGCTGATGCCGATCATTATTGTATCATGACAATGATAATGACACAATAATATCATAACCGCCAGTGGAAGTCTAGTTCTTAATAAATTATACAAACTGTACCAGACTCACAAATTAAGTAAACAAAAAAAACAAGAACAAACACTTTGTATGCCAAAAACGCTTTTTTATTTTTCTCTGATTGGAAATTGCTCAGCAGGTTGCTGTATAGGATAGCGTGTGCACCAACCACTTTCACAAATTAGGTTGCTGCATTTAATAATTGGTCCTCAAGAAAAATAAATGGCGGCATACTTTTAGGGATACAAATATTCAGCGAGCAAACAGACTGCAACTCGGCCATACCCATGCAGATTCTCGAAGGACATGGTGCGTTAGGTTAAGGATCACCTCTATCAGCCTGTTTTCGAGGATTATGCGGTTATTTAAAAATCCAAATACTCGTAAAAATAAATATATCAAGCTGCGTAAGTATATGGAGTGGTCGATGTCCTTTCACCTGTTGGTATCTTCCGACTAGATTGTGGAAAATGAATTAAGCTTTGGTTTGAGTTTTTAGACACTTATGTTTTGTTTTTTATTGGATCATATGATTCGTCAATTACATTCATACATATAGATAGGGCTAATACTTAGCGCTTGCTGCGCGATTTCAACTAACTTCTTTGCTTTTTAATTTCTCTCTTCTGCGTTCTTCCACTGCGCTGACTCCATATGGGATTCCATCCTATGCTTGATTCGTTCCTATGCTTTCATACGTACATTTATGTAGTGCTTGCATTCAAATTTTACTTCAGATTTGCTCTTTATCTTTTTGCCTATGCTGTTGCTGATCAATTAACAATTACAATTACATATATATCTAGATGAACTTGTGCATCGAGTGTTTGAAGTAAAAGTAAGTTAATATTTAAAAAAAAAAACAGTAAATCGTATTATCGAATAAATATATTCATATGAACTAATATCCGAAGTGGATTTACAATTTTTCCATATTTTAATTTACTTTGCATGCGCCGAATTCGTTTAAGGTCTAAATATCCAAATAATAATTATAATAAAAAAATATATTTACATATATTTATACATATATATGTAAGTAGTAAAATACAATTAATCAAGAGAAAAATATATAATCAGTCAGTTTAAGTTATAGATGTACAATTAGACAAATAGTATACATATATTAATTGTTGCATAGACATATACAATTTGAATTCTGCTTTTGAGTTCAATCATTTTATACTAGAGTTCGTATTATCCATCCGTTCTTAGTTTTGCGCTCGCACTCATACATATTTGATGCCTGTGATTTCATCACCTCCTGCTTTCTCGGACACTATCCTTTTTAGTCAAACCACATCGTATACATCATACATAGGGTGTATGTGTTTATTACGATGTGGTTGAAAAATACATTTAGACATTTATATGTATGTAAGCGAATAAATATTGTAATTATTTCTATATATTTTCTTCGGCATTTCTGCTTTTCTTCATTTTCAACTTTCTGTTTAGTTCTTGTCGTGTCATCGTTTTTTATGTTTTTTTTTTTGTGTATGAGAGGAAAATTGGGGACAAGGGAATGATGTGTTTTTTTGTCATGTATGTTGTCCGTTTGTTTGTTTGTTTGTCGTGGTTTGTGTTTGTTTTGCTTGCTTACGTTCTACAAATTGCATAAATATGGCCTTTAAGTATTTGTCAAGTAACACACATATACTTTTTGATATTTCAAATACACGAAGAGCTACGTTTCAAAAAAAATCATCGTCGTCTTTGCATTTTTCATCTCATGCGCTTATTAGATATGCAGTACTTCTGTACTTTCCTGTTCATTTTTGTTGTTTTGTTGTTTTGTTGTTCAACTCATCCAATTTCTTCAATTAATCATTTCGTTATTTGCTCTCTATTCAGTTTATCATTTCAATTTAGCTTTGTTCGTTTTTGCAGTTGCTGCCCTATTCCAAATACCCTATGTTTTCACATCAAGCAAAGGTAACAACCAAATGTTTGTTGTCATCGTATTATGCTCAGTTTGTGAGCTTGTTTTTTTATGTTGTTTATTATGTTTGTAGTTGCTGTGGTAAATTAGTTAAATACTAAATATAATGAGATTGCGCAAGGCTAAAATTTAAAACATTCACATTCAGCAATCAAGACACATTCATTCACACACTGAACACATTGAAGATGTTTACCAAAAAACAAAACCTAGCAGAAATGTATGTTTATCACAAGATTTTGCTCTCGATAAATGCCAGTTTGATATATATGTACTAAATGGGCGTGGCAGACAACGGACGCACATTAAACAAAATAAATTAATTAACAAAAAAAAAAAAAAAATACGTTTTTAAATTTAAATAATCAAATAATAAAATAAGAATTGGGCTGGGTCAGTGAAACATTTCTTAAACTAAATGCTTGTAAATCTCAGATCTCTCATACTAATAACTATAAATTATACATACATAGTATATAGCTTCAAAATACAACTACAGCTTAGTTCTCCCCATAGCAGCGAATCAGTATTTGTTTAACACACAGCGACACACACGCACACACACACAGAGACGCAGGAATTGATGTTGTTGGATGCCAGTGTTAAAGGTGGGCTCCTGCTGTTGTTGCTTCTGTTGCTCCTGTTGCGTCTGTCTGGCTTAGACAAATGTCTCCCTGATGTTGTATTTGCTGCTATTGTTGAATAGATCTTACAACTCAGGTGACCGTCAAACGAATGACGAGAATCCGGGCAATGGGGCCCGAGAACGTGCCATATTATTCACAATTATCTGGCCACCATTGAGGCTCATTACGGCGCTGCCCTCCGGCTCCGAGTCGGTGTAGCTGGAATAGTTGCGCACCGGCTTGGTCTTCTTCCACGACTGACGCAACGAATCATTCACATTGGCATAATGATTGACGAACGAGTGGGGATCGCTGCGAACGCTCTCGTTCTCGCTCTCCGAGTGCTACAATGGGTGGATACAGAGATTTGTATTAATTTGTTATTCACATTTCGCATAGAATGTTGCTACTCATACTCGAGCACTGACTTGAGATGCGTCAGAGCTGCTCACTTCTGATGGTTTTTCGGTGACACTGCTATCGTCCGGATTCTCATCGTAGCACTTGAGACTCTCCTCATCACTGTGGTACGCAACCGAAGCGGGCGATGGTCTCGGAGGACTCTTACCCAGCTGCACACTTGTCGGTGGTCGGTTTGTCGATTTGCGTCCCAGGGTGCCCAGAGTTCCACTCCGTAAGGTTCCAACGCTATTTAGTGTGCCGGTGCCGACGCCGTGACGTGAACGGTATAGCTCCAATGCCAGCTCCTGGCGCTCGTCAATCGACATCGCCATCGACTCCTCCAGCGTTTTCTGCGCCTCCTCAGTGCGGCCTTGAAAAACGAAGTATCAATCATAATTAATTGTAATTTTCAAGAATATTAATTTTGGATTGGATTCGCGACATACGCTTATACTTGTAGCTCTTGCTCTTCACACAGAGCACGGCAATGACCATAACAATGATGACGATCGATGTGGCTGCCAGGGCGACCATGAACCAGGTCTGCCTGTAGAACGGCTTGTGCTGCAAATAGCCATATTCCATATGTAGCTTTGATGGGGTCACTATCGAGTCCTTGGAGTAAACGGGAAACGAGATGCCATAGCGATTGTATGCAATCACGCGGAATGTGTATGCTGTCGACGGCATCAGGATGTGATAGCTAATGGTGTAGTCCTGAATGGTGCCCTTCCTCGTCCGTTCTATTTTGGTCCAGCGCGAATCATCTGCGAATTCAGAAACTGGAAAGTGAATGGGTAGCTAAGTGCGGGTCCAATTTGAGCACATTTGCAGTCAAATGGATGGTTAATGGATGCAGCTACGAGGTTATCTTGACGTGACGTCACCAACTAACTACAACAAAGTCAATCTCAGCAAAAGCACGTCCTTTTCGTAAAAGAGAATATGGTACAGGTTAATTTCGAATTCATAATTTTCAACAACAAACATTTGCATCGAAAAATAATACTTTGAAAATAACCGCTTTGCATAAGGATTTCGGATCATCGTTTCTTCCACAAATTGATTTTGCATGTATCAATATATATATATGTATATAGGTATTAGTAAATATTTGGTCTTTTTTCATTTAAAATAAATATTTTAGAATTCGTATTACTTGCAGATACTTGTGGTAAATATTATTTGGAAATGTATAAAAATTCAATGTTAATGGTATGAAATATTATATTATGTATATATTAGGGGTTAATATGGGTAACGAGGTTAGCCTTAAGACTACAATACTCACAGGAATATGTGGGCTCTCCTTTTTCTACGCAAGTATTTTAGAGAATGTTGGTTTATTGTGTTTGTGTTTGTGTTTGTTTTTTGTTTTTTGGAAAATTGCATTAATTTCGAATCAGTTCACCAAAAGGTTATTGCATAGAATAGAAATCGAAAGGCAGTTAGACAATGACTCCATAGAGAAGGCCGCAACCACTACAAGTTAGGATTATGTGCAGCTGATAACAATCACTTACCACGCTTCTTGGCCTCGATCAGATAGCCGAGTATGGCGCCGCGACCAGAGGGTGCATTGACCCAATGCATATCAACGCTGGACAGAGTCTTGGTGAGTACCAAATCCCGTGGTGATGCAGGTGATCCATCTTGGGGCCCAGTTGTCACATTCGCACTAATCACCGGCCCGTAGTCAACGGTCTGGGCGCGCACGGTGAACGTGTAGGTGACCTCCTCCTCCAGATTCTGGACGCGCAGCGTTGTATTCGATACCTTCTGTTTCACCTGCTTGCTGAACTCTGTGTGAACAAATAAGCAATGCCAATTAGATTTCGATATCCCTGAACATAATTTACTTACTCTCATTTTCCTCGGTGGTCTCGTAGGTGACCAGATAGCCGACTATTTCGCCATTGAGGTACTTGGGCGGATCCCAGGTGACTTGCAGGCTCTGCATCGTGATGTCCGCGAAACACAAATTGCGTGGTGCAGTGGGCACACCTTGGAGGGTCCTCACCGTCACAGAAGTGGAGCGTGGACCATCGCCGGCTGGATTGAAGGCCAGCAGCTGGATGCTGTATTCGGTGTACTTGTCGAGGAAGACCAAATTGTGCGATGTGGCCGTCCCAGCGACAACCTCGATTTCCTCCTCCCATTTGCGACCGCGGTCGTGCAGTTGCGGCGAATAGGTGACCAGATAGAAGATCTTGTAGCCCAAGACATCGCCATTCTGCATGCTCTGTATGGGTGGCTTCCAGCGTAGACGCACCTCGGTGCTGGATATGGCTGCTGCTTCTAAAGTACGAGGTTCGCCCGTCGGCACCGCTTCGCCTACGTAGACAGCTGTTGGGGGCGTGACCGGACCCGGTCCCTGCGAGTTAAACGGCAGCACAACAATCTCATAGTTGCGATCCTGGGTGAGATCGGAGAGCACCACACTGTCCACATTGATGCCCATCACATCCGTTTTCGGGGTTGTCTGCAATGCCGTGGGAAAATCGGAGAGCAGCTGATACAAGATGCGATAGCCACCAGTCGCAGTGTCTCCATTCCACATGGCCGTCTCCAAGGCGCTCCAATGGACGCGCACCGATGTCGGTGTTATGGGCACCGCCTTAAGCCCACCCACAGCCGCCGATGGGGCGGCAGGTAGGGTGCGGGCCAAAACGCTCTCGTCACTGTAGGGTGATGGGCCAAGATCATTGGTTGCCTGAATGCGGAACTGATAGATCGTGTGCGGCTTCAGGTCGTACACCGTATAGGATGTGATCGAAGGTTCCACCTTTTCGGGCAACGTTTGCCAGGCAGCCTCGTTCTCACAGAACTGCAGCGTATAGTAGCGCAACGGCCCATAGCCATCCCGGCCCGGTGTCCAGCTGAAAGTCATCTGATGCGCCTGGATCAGGCTGCGCGAGACCTGCGGCACCGATGGCTCCTCCGGTCGCTCCCGATTGTTCGTGGTGTACACAAGCGCAGTGGCAATCTTGCCCCAGCCGAGACGCGTCTGTGCAGTCACCGTGAAGCTGTAGTAGCGTTCCGGCTGCAGCTCAGTGGCACGGAAGGTGCGATCCGAGGGTGAAAACTCGCGGCTATAGTTGAGGAAGGCGCTGCCATTCAGTCTATAGGTGATCATGTAGGCAAGTATCTCGCCATTCGGATCCTCGGGCACATCCCAGATGATGCGCGCCGTCGAGAAGGTCACATCCGGAAAACCAACATGCGACGGTGCGCCGGGCGTATCCTCAAAGGTCTGGACACGTAGCGGTGGCGAGCTCAAGGCACCATCGCCCAATCTGGTATAGGCCAGCACTTGAATGTGGTAGACGACAAACTTCTTGAGTTCGGTTAGGGTGGTGGTGAATGAGCTGTTGTTCGGTATGACCTTGAATTGGATGGGTGTGTTGATGGCACCATCTGCTGCCGCAAAGTACACCTTGTAGCCCTCGATCTGTCCGTTGCGATGCCGGACGGGCACCTCGCCCCACCGCACCACAATCGTTGTTGATGATGTGGCATTCGCTTCGACCTCCAGCGGACCGTAGCTGGGCACTGCCTCGCGTGTATGCTCCTCGGTTGGGATGCTGCCCAGGGAGCTGCCGACATCGTTGCACGAGTAGATGATCACTTCGTAGAGGGTCCACTCCTCCAGATGCTCGAGCACATGCGAATTGGCTGTATGATCCTCGATGAGTGCACTACGCAACTGCCCATGTCCGTCGTAGGCTGTGTCATCCACCGGACGATAGGTGATGTTATAGCCACGCGGATTGCCAAACCATTCCGTCTGCTGCAACGGTATCCAGCGGACACGCAATTGGGTCGATCCCATCGCACGCACGGTCACATTGAAGGGTGCGTGCATCGGGCGTGCCTGGATTGTTTGAAAGTCCTTGGTGGGCTCGGATGAGTTTGAGGTGCCCACCACGTTCGTGGCGCTCAAACGTAAACGATACTGAGAGAAGGGTACCAGACCAGTCACCGTTAGGGTTTCCGCATCGGGATCATTAATCTCACAGACAGTGAACCAGGTCATGTTGCGTGCCGATTGTGCCTCGACCTTCCATGTGGTGATGCTGGAGTTGCCATCGAAGCCGGGCGTGAATTGCAACACCACCGAGAAGGCCTCAATGTTGGACAGTGCCAGTCTGGTTGGTGCATGTGGCAAAACTGGCTCTACACCCGACTGTATGGTTGCCGTCTTGGGTGGACCGCTGCCCACCTTTGTCCAGGCACGAATCTCAAACCAATAGTGGGTTGTCGCCTGCAGCCTTTTCACAATCACCTGTGTATCCTGGGCCGTTAGATTGATGGATTTCATGGTTTCGGGACGATCTCGCACCTGGTAGCGCACCGTATAGGAAGTAAGCAGCCCGTTGGCGTGTCGCGGTGCTGACCAGAGTACGGTCACAGATCGATCGGAGACTTCGGCAAAGTGCAAGGCGGTTACCTCATCGGGCACATCTTCTTTGGTCCGCACAGGCACCTTGACGCTAGCGACGCCATCACCGGGATCGGTGAAACACAAGACGGTTATATTGTACTTGGTGTACTTCTCCAAGCCATTCAATAAGGTCGCCTGCTCGGCGAGGGGATCGATTAAACTGGGCGGCACCGTCATCATGCGCTGCTCCACGTCCTGGAGTTCACCATCGATTTCACGCTGCTGCCATGCCTGTATTTTGTAGCCCTGATTGATGCCATTGATCTGCTGCGGATTCGGTGGCTTCCAGCCAATCTTAAATGCCGTCGAGTTCACGGCACGGACACGCACATTTGTGGGCGGTGCCTCGGGTACGCCCTCCTTGGTCTTGATCTTGGAGCCTTCGGTGTAGACGCCCACGCCCATATTGTTGAAGGCGGCAATCTGTACGATATAATCCTTCCATGTGATCAACTCCTGGATGAGAAAGTTGCGCTGCACCTCGTTGGTAATGTTCTGATACGACCAAGGCACATTGTTGTACCCATAGAGACGATAGCGCAATATATATCCCAAGATTTGACCATTGCGATGCTCCTCCTGCGGCGGCTGCCATTGCGTTATAATCTCCGACATGGAACGGGCGGACCCAACAAATCCAACTGGCGGACCCGATGGTGCTGTGAATATTATCAATAGATTTGCATATTATTACGCGTCACTTCTCAACTGTTGCCATGTGCTGCTCAAAAAATACTTTGTGGTAGATTCTTTTGTGGGTGTTATACATATGTATTTGTATATAGTAGTACCTCGATAACGTGGAAAAGCTACGCGCATTTGTTCATCAAAAGCGGGCACAGTCGACGATGCGATTTGACGACAACGATAGCAGTTAGAAGTGTCATGGTTATACAGCATTAGTTCTATGCGCTAATTACTTGAGCAATACGTATACAGATATGGATATGGATATGGATATGGATACACATACATATATATTCATACACATACAACTACTATGCGAAACACTAAAAACTAACTAAAAATGAAATTAATCTACGCAAAATGTAATTAAATCCAACTGAATTCTACATATCAAAACAAATCTCAATTGTTAGCCCCAAATACAAAATGTTTGTTGGGATTTGAGGATTGAGTTCAAAATCAAATCAACTAAATAATTTCCTCATCTAAAGTGTAGATCTGCGAAAGCCAAACAGTTTATATTGAATTTGATGGCAGTGAGTCAACAAATGTACTGTGCAGTTAAGATTCGTGGCAAGTGTTGCCAATCGGATGTCAATTGAAGCTAACAGCTTGTCAAATTATGAAATCTATGTTCATTTTCGAAAGTCAAATAATAATATTTATATGCAGAGGCAAAAGGAACTTATGCTTGACTTTAATGGAGAAGAAGTGGATAAATCTAAGCAAGTTTCTTTGGCAGATGTTGCTTGTGACCCACAAAGCCATAAATGCAAAAAAGTTAGCTTAAAGTTGAAGTTGGCTATAAGTTAGCTTTACGTAAGTAAATCAAATAAATAAAGTATAAGTCTTGGCTACGCTTTTGGATGGCAGTAGATTATTGGTCGAAATGGTCTTACCTTCTTGGGGTAGCTCGATGACGTTGCTGGGCTCGGATGGGGATCCCTCGCCGACGCGGTTAACGGCACTCACGCGAAACTGGTAAACGGTGGCGGCCTTCAGGGCCTCAAGTAGAACCCAACGCTCATTGGCCGAAACGTTCGCCAATTCGGTGACCCAATTGAGCAGCGGATCGGGAACTGGACCTACGAATTTTTCTATGTTAATGGGGATTGACGAAAATCGTTGGGAGTCGGGATACAGACAGTGAAAGAAAGATGGCGAGAGATAGATCGTGGTATTATGTTA
The DNA here is from genome assembly GCA_035041535.1 of Drosophila cognata. Classification (NCBI taxonomy): domain Eukaryota; kingdom Metazoa; phylum Arthropoda; class Insecta; order Diptera; family Drosophilidae; genus Drosophila; species Drosophila cognata. The sequence continues at coordinate 9,033,108 of JAWNLC010000831.1, forward strand.
AGTGTGATAAAAAAGAGAGGGTGATGAATGGGTGATGAATGGGTGATGAATGGGTGATGAATGGGTGACGAATGAGTGATGAATGAGTGATGGGTGTGCGATGAGTGTTGAAAGTGGTTTGCAATTTACAAAATGGGTGCGATTTGTGTTATTTAGTTGTTAGACGTGCGAAATAAGTAAACAAAAATAATAATACAAAAATTAGTAAATTCAATGAAAATGTACAAATAAAAGTCAAATATATTTGGATACATATACAAATATATATATATATATATATGCATAGGCATATTTGTTGCCACATTACCACACGTCCCATGTTTCGTCAGAGTTATGTGTTAATAAGCGAGCAGGTAAAAAGTAAGTAAAAGAAAAAAGAGAAAACAAAACAAATTGCATCAAATTAATTATTTACTTTAAGGTGAATGTTTGTAATTGCTTTTCATTGTAGTAGCTCGGAAAACCTTGGGAAAACAATTGCTCTACACTGGCCATTATTATTAGTATTGACGAACCCAATTCGAAATTTGCCCACTGAATTGAATAATTGAATTTCTGTGTGCTTTTGCTGTGCCTGTTCTTGTTTAGTCAATTTGTACCAAATGAGATGCACGATTTCTAATTACGCGGTCCAAAAACAGGGAACAACTGCTGCCTGCCTGCCTGTGCCTGATGTGGTTCTGTGTGTGTGTGTGTCGGCATGTGTGTGTGTGTGTGTGTGTGTGTGTGTGTGTGTGTATGTGTGTGAGCATGTGTTGGTACGATAAATCAATTCCAATACCAAAAGATTTCGTAGCCATAACCAACTAAAACTACAATACTCTTGGCGCTAGCCTAACCCACACAACAATTGTGATGGAGTGGTATATACATGTCTATACTATATATATCAATATATCTATATATATATATATATATATATATATATATATATATGTGGATCGGTGGGGGTGGTGATGTGTGGCATGTGGCAAAACTCACCCAATTCGGAAACCTCACGTCGCTGTATAATAAATTTGGAAATTGGACTGTTGCCATCGAAGCCCGCCGTCCAGGATACATTGATGCTGCGCTGCTGGGGCTCCTTTAGGCGTTTCACCTTCACATTGGTGGGGGGGAAGGGCAGCTCGATGACACTGAGGCGCGAGGAGCGCGTTTCGTTGCCACCGGGGGAGGTGACGACGCACGCATAGCTGCCCACATCGCTGGCCCGCACCGCCTGGATCTCTAGCTGGCCATCCGCCTGGACGCCAATCCGCTGTGAGTTGACTATGGGCGCCTTCTGCCCCTCCCGATACCAGTCAATGTTGTACGGCACACTGGGGTCACTGGACACCTTGCACTGTAGCGTTGCGGTCAGGCCAAGCAGCACCGTGGTATCCACTGGCGGCTGTATGATTTGTGTTCGCACTAAAGTACAACAAAAATGAGAAAATGAAAAAATTAATAAAATGAAACAGTGTGTGCGAGAGAGACAGACAAAGAGTGAGAGAGAGAGAGAGAGAGAGAAGGAGAATGGCATTAAGTGCAACACTTTTTCAGAGTTTCCCCTTAATGCTGCTGGTCTGGCGTCTGGCAAATTAAGTTACAAGCGTGCTGCCCATGCTGCAAATATACGTATATAAACATATATATATATATAAATATACATATATATATATATAGATATATAAATATGTATCATCAATCATCAATCAAAAAAGTATTGAAATCCTTTCAATATCATCAAATATTTGCATTCAACATATTATTGGAATTAGTTCCGTTAAACGGATTTCGTGACTGCAAATTTAAATTATTTAAAACAAAAGTATAAAAAAAACATTAAATCATTAATCATTTTTTTTTGTTATGCTAAATACAGTTTTCCAATAATATATTTAAGAGTTAAGGTCAATCAATCAATCTACTTTTGCTTGATGGGTATCTAAAGTTGAGTCTTGAGAAGTGTTAAGTAAACAGAAAGTGTGAAATTCCCACAGGTGCAACAAATGCTTGAGAAAATGCACATTTCTAGTTGCGGTTGGCGTGCATCAAAAGCAGAACGTGTTCAACGTGTTGCTGGTCGCTTATTTCGTTTGTGGCATGGTGAGCATTTTGTTGCACGGTGAGCTACTGTTGATGTTTTCTTTTCTTTGTATGCCGCTGTGCCTCGTTTGCATACTGTCCACGAACACCACTCTCACACACACACACACACACACACACACATGGACACATGTGGAGGTGCAACGCTTGCCCCATTTAGTGAATTAAAATATATAGTTGGCCTTTAAGAGAGTCGCTTGCTGGCTTAAAGCGCGGCTTGTGGTCAGTCCGTCAACCTTAATGCATTCCAAATTCAGCAATTCTCACTGACGCTCCATTGTTGCTGTTGTGTGTTGTGTGTTGCGGGTGCTTGCTGCGGCTTCGATGACAACATGATGTTGTCTGTATTGTTATTGGACCAATGCGCATCATTTCATTTGATGTGGCGCTTATCAACCAACCATGCTGCAAATCCGCGGCATCTGTATTATGACTGCCAGCTGTGGTCTTGCCGTTGCACAAATTTGATCAGCAGACATCATGCTGAGTGTGTGTTAATGAGTGGGGAGTGGGATGTGGTATGCCACACGTTGCAACAGCACGCCAAAACTTGACGCCACTGATAATAAATCTGCATTGGCCGAAGTGCCAAGGCGTGCCACCAAACACTGCGCTTCAATTCAGTTGATAATTCAAAGATCAAATTGTTGCCTCGGGCTTAAAAACAAGTTTAGCTTAAAGCAAGTTCAAAGTGAATGCAATGTAATTTGATCTGCAAATTCTAATCTTAAGTATTAAAATTATTATTATATATTATTATTATTATTATATTATTATCTATGGCACTCAGCAACTCAACTCAGCACTAGTCTCAGTGATGGGCAGCAAATTAACGATTGATTTCTGTGCGTGTTGATACCACTTACAAAACTTACTGACTAAATTGATAACTGATTGAGAAGATCGACTCAATTTTGAAATTTGAGTACCAGTGATAATATACATATCAGAAATAATATATATATCATAAATAATGTATATATCATTATTTACGTGAGTAGTTTGTAAGTATTACATTATTACAGCTTTCGCTTAGCCAGGGGTTAACTACGCTTATAAGTAAGCACATACCAATATGCATGAATTGTAATGTGTTATTTATTAGTTGGCACTGGACATCCGCACTGGACATCCGTGTTCACTCCAGGCCTGGAATGGCCAGGAATGCAAGCAATTAAGTTGGCAACTACGATTTTTACTTGACAATTGACAATTATTAAAATACGCAAGTTTTTAGTGGGGTTTTGCTTTTGGGTGGTTTTGGTTGGTGGTGGTGGGGCAAGTTGGCGTTTCATAACTTACCTAATACACTGAGAAAGGCCTCGCCCTTAACGGAGCCAGCCTCGTTGGCTCGCACACACATGTAGTGGCCGGCATCGGTGGCGCGGATGTTTGCAATGAGTAAATCACCGGAATCGAGCACTTGAATGCGGCTTGATATCTCGACCAGTTGGGTTTCTAAGATTTATATTTTTTTTTTTGGTTTTTGTATTTGTTTTTGTCCAGCAAGCAGTTTTAGCGGGGAGTGTGGCAGAGTTGCAGTTGCACAGTTGCACAGTTGCAGGCAGTTACGGTTAGCAATTTAATTTGTTGGGTTAGCATACGAAAAGAACAAAACATTAAAACGTTGAGATTAGCATTTGAACGAACACTTAGCTGTCGACTACAATTGAAATCGTGCGGATGAAAAAAAACTCATTATTATTGTGGCATGTGGCGTGTGGCACTCACCGTTATAGATCCAGGTTATGTTCGGATTGGGTGCACCAACAGCCCGACACGAAACGGTCGCATCCTTGCCATCCAATGCCGTCGAATTCTGTGGTGGCTTCTTCATCACTGGCGCCGTTGCTGTGGGTGGGATGATCGAAACTATTGAGTATCTAGCAAATTCAGCAAATTCAGCGTGGAGCACGTGTGTATGTGTGTGTGTGTGTGTGTGTGTGTGTGTGTGTGAAAGTGAAGATTCATAGGTAATTACATGTCAAGTGTATTCGGATGTGTGTGTGTGTGGAAGTAAGTGTATATAATTGTGGCTATGAGTGTGTCAACATTTAATGTGTGTGTTACAAACAACAAGTTGTGTGCAAACAGTGCCAAGTTCTGATTACGAGAAACGTTGTGGATAATAATAATAATGATTAAAATTAACAATGCAACAGTCTAGCTACGCCACAAAGAGAGACACAGAGAGAGAGAGAGAGAGAGAGAGAGAGAGAGAGAGAGTGAAAGCAAACAAATGCAATCTAAAACAAACCGAAAATTGCAAATTTTGAAGACCGACTCGAATTAAGATTGGCAAATTCAAATCCAGACTGTGTTTTGCGTGCATTCTACAACTACAAATGATTATTTAACACAACATGTCTACATATGTACATATGTATGCACATATGTATATATGTATATATTCGTGGGTATTCTGATCGTTACGCTTATCCAGTTTCATTATGAGTGCAAACAGTTGGATTGCCTCAATTTTGACTCATTTTTAATGATTGCCTCAAGTATAAAATAAATGCGAAGTTGGCCTGATTCGACTCTGGCAGCGCTGGCAGCGATTAATACCAATTATTTGTCGAGTCGCAGCACAGTTGGCGAATTCTCCTTTTCGCTCTCGTTCTGCTTTCACTTGCTGGCTGTGGCGCAACGCGGTTGTTGTTGTTGTTGTTGTTGTTGTTGATGTTGCACAGTTGCCAACCAAAGCAATAATATAATTATTAATTAAATACGATGAAGAATTCGCTTTGACTTCGCTTAAGTAAATAAGTGCACAAGGTAACCATAAACATTTTCTGTGTATTTATGTGTGTGTGTGTGTGAGTGTGTGGTGTGTGTGTGTGTGTGTGTGAGTGAGCAGAAATTGTAAGGCAAATAAATAAATTGATATATGACATCATCAGTTAAAATTAAAAAAAAAAAACACCCAAAAAAAATAAGAAATAATTTGAAGGATTTTCAGTTCAGCAGTTAAAAATGGGAGTTCGACAGAGAGAGCGAGGGAGAGAGAGAGAGAGAGAGACAGTCGAACTCACAGGCTTAAGTTATAATTGAGTTATTGTCCTCAATTAGGTTTAAGTGAGTGCACTTTCAGTTAAAACAGCCCAAGCTAAAATGAAATGCCAATCAAATAATTAAGGCAAATGGCAACGAAGGCAAACTCATAATGTAGGGCAAGAGAGATGAAGATATAGATAAAGATGGGGATGAGGATGAGGATAGGGATAAAGATATAGATGTATGGAGGAAAAACGAGAGTTCATTACTTGAAATTCCATAGAGTAATTAAGCAAGTAATTTGAAGCAGTTGTACTTAAGGACATGGCTAAGATACCCAATAACCATTTAACCATTTAATTGTGCAACTGAATATCTGTTCAAATAAACAACAAATATCCTGCAAAGTAGTTGGCTCGGCTCTAACAGCGAAAAGCGTCGGCTTTAATTCATCGATCCACATTTCGGAGACTTTTGTTGCACAGAGTCAAGCTATGGTGAAGGTCACGTTAACGTGTTAAATGCGATTAGGCGGCACGGCAAAAGGCATTGTCCCCGCGCCTTACACACAGCCCCCATCCCCTGCACCCTGCACAATCTTAGCTATTTGTGGCTGAGCACGCAAGGGACATATTAAAGAAATGAGTCCAAAAAACAAGAAAAGAAACATTTAAGAATGCTCTAGTAGAGAGTGCTCGGCTAGAAGATACCCTGTCCATACTTATCATTAGTCATATGCGTCTTATATTTTTATCGATAACAGTAATCGATTTAAATCTATATTCGCGAAACAGCGCGATACATGATAAAAGTTAAGTCGCAGGACATGCCCAGATTCACTCTGCTTTTGATGCTGTTCAATAATAAATTCTGGTTAAGGGGGGGGGGGGGGAAGGGGAAACGCGTCCTACTTCCTGCTTCCTGTCACACTCCTCTGCATAACCACGTTATACACTTTTTACGTTGGTGCAGACAACGCAGAAAGATAAATTTGGTTACTCTGCAGAAATAATGAAATAAAGGGGTTATGGTGGGGTGGCCGCAGGGGGGTACTTAAATTAAATAAGGGTAGGTCATCATGATATATTCGTCAGAAGCGACACGGGACTGACATTTCTCGAGCGACATTTATGCGAACGTACAAAGTGGCGTATGCGCAACGACACTTCAACTGTTCTTCTTCTTGTTTCCAGTTGCTGCTGTTTTGCTGTTGTTGTTGTTGTTGTTGTTGTTGTTGTTCCAGTTTTATTTTGTATTCGTAACTCATTTGAAGTTGACCCAGGAAAGTGACCTGGCCTAAGTTAAAGTCGTTATAGGACGCCGAGAAATAGCACTGTGCACCGGCGATAATTGCCATTACTCGATGGGTGGGCTGCGTTGTGTGGCGGATGTAGGGGTGTGTGTGTGTGTGTGTGTGTTCCATTTGTGGTGATTGAATCGACATGTGTGTATCGCACACCATCCACTCCAGCGCACAAAGTTTGCATGAAGAGTATGATTTTATATTCAGCACAACGCTTTCTCATTCCCTCCTTGCTTCCATTATTATGGGGCACGACTGCCTTTTAAATGCCCTGCAATCATTGTGGGGCATTAAAGTGGTTGCTTGGCAACTATAACGAGCTATTAAAATGCAAATTAGTTTTGCTTGCAAATCACACAACAAAAAAAGGAAGAGAAAATAGTGGAACAAGAAATATTTGTGGCTTACAATATCCATAACATAATTGGTTGGCAAAAAAGGAAATTATATTAATGATGATCTAATCGGTAGAGGCTGAGAGGAAATCGGGTCGGCTAGGGACTACAAATATACATATGTAATGCGCTGCACAATTTTCTACGAAATTACATAGCTGAATGCGTGCTCCAAAGAGCCGAGCCCTGTAATTGATTGATTGGCTTTGCGTAGCTGGAATCATTTCAATCATTTTGCAGTGATGGAGTGCAAAAGAAGAAACATTGCCACTCAGTTGTCGAGTTGCAGAGTTGCAGAGTTGCAGATTTACTAGTTGCATCACATTATGTAATTTGTGTAAAATGTTGGAAATGTTTGCAATGTGCAGGTCTAACTAACTAGCATGCAAGTTGAGCAGTTCAATTATGATAATCAAAGGTGAGTAGTTCGCGTGCTGGCGCCACCTGTTGTTCGCAGATACACCAGCACAAGCCCAGCTAGCACCATCTAGCGTAGAATGTGCGCGTCTTTTGTGTTTTCCTTTCAGTTCTTCTGTTATTTCAGCTGCACTCGTGTGTGTGTGTGTGTTTGCTTGTTGTGCGTGTGCATGTGTGTGTGTGTGTGTGGCTTAAGCTCAAAGCTGATTGCATGCCTGCATAGAAATTTCTGCAGAGACTTCTCAAGTGCCGGAAAATGGTGCCACGCCCAGCCGCCTAGCCACCTCGTCATTAATAAGTCATGTTGTGTTGTCCTTGCTGCTGCTGCTGCTGCTGCTGCTGCTGCTGTTGCAACTTTAACAAAAAACAAACATTGTGAAGCGCCGCGCCTGCCAAATGCCAGCAAGCGGCGATTAAAATCACTTTGTGTTTCGGCAAATAGCAAAATTAATGTGGCAAATTGTTTACCTTTATTACTCCAGGTGCAATCGAAAAGCCAGGCCAAGACTAAAGCCAGCCAGGCCAACAACAGTAACAATAACAATAACAGTAACTCAGTTTAAAACAAATATAGCAAGTGGCATCAAGAAAAAACTTGAAGCAACAACAAAAATATGCAAAACTTTGGCCAAGAGAGGCGGCAGGCAATTAAAATGCATATAGCTCCTGGTTACGCCCCCTCACTCCTTTCGGTTGCTTGGAACGCGCTATGGTGGAAAATGATTTGAAGCCAGCTGCTCACAATCTCACCCACTCACCCCCTCCCCTACAATACGCAATCCGCCACAATCAGCAGCTGGCCGGCCACTTGTTGCACGCCCCCAGTGCAAAATTATAGGGAACAAAACTATCGGTAATTACGTAAAACTAAAGCTAAACCTAAAACTGAATAAGCAAATGCAGTGCCCAAGATAAAGTTGAAAAAAAGTGGTTTACAAGTCATCCAGAAGGTGGGGGGGGAAACGAGACTGAAGCCACTTATCCCGTAAGCAGAAAAGTAGTTAGCCAAGTTAATGACTCTCGAGAATTATGCTAAATAGCCACTTCAGACAGTCGAGAGTTGGAATGAAAGACTTGTGAGAGTAATTAGAGTAAAGTTAAATAGAATGCAACAAAATATTTGTAATTAAAATTAACAACGAGTGAGAGAGAACAAGTTAATAAGTTGTTTTAACTTTAACCATCGATCGATTAGCTAGCTAGCTGCGAATCAACTGCAAACTGAAAATATCAATCCAAGCGAACAAGCGAAAAGGAGGCAATTTGAACACAACTGTTGCTGATCAAATTGTTGAATTACAATTATCGAAAGATAAGCGACAAAACCATTGAAATCTACAATAAATCGGCTTACATTATTGTTGTCTATGACAACAATAGAACAATGAGTTTATCAGCCTTAACCTTAACAGCTGACGCCCAAAGAGCTCTGGCGCTGAATGCTGCTGCTGCTGCTGCTGCTGCTGCTGTGCACATCGATATTGCCAGCGGGATAAGCAAATTGGCCAAAATTGTACGCTGCACATGAAGTGAATTGGGGCTAATCCTGAATGTTGAATGAGTGGCTAAGTCATGTGCCAAGGCAAGGCAGAACGCTGCCTGTCAGCTTGTCAGCTTGTTAGCCTGCCTGGCTATAAATTAACCTGAAGGTTTCCCGTCTTCAAAGTTGCGCAACTTAATTGACAAAAGTTTTTCAATAAGTCCGTGACGCATCTTTAGCCGCAGCCAGAACGTCAAAATCGCTCAACTAGTTGTGGCTCGATGAAGTGCAGCTGCAGCAGCAGGAGCGGCAAGGACAAATCTCAGAGATTGAGAGAGGAGAGGTAGTAAAAGGGATTGAAAGAGGCATAAGAATAAATCAACACGAAATATGCAACGAAATCTCCAATTTACATGTCAAGTGTTCCGTCTGTCCGTCCGAGTGTCCGCATGTCCGACTGTCACTAGTCCCGTACTGTTCATAAAAAATGTACCAAAAGCATTTCAAAACACTTGCAACTCAAGTTTGGCTTAAGAGTGACAGAGAAAGAGAAAGAGAGAGCGAGAGCGAGAGAGGGGCGGGCAGAGGCGCAAAACGACAGTTGTTCAAGTTTAAAGAGCCATAAAATGAAACAACAACTTACAACAACTTACAACAACTTGAACAATAACAGTCTGCCTTGCAGCCCTCTCCTCACTCTCTCGCTCGCCCTCTATCTCGCTCGCACACACCCACACTTTTCCCATAATTTGCGTAAAATGTTTCGAGACAGGCAGGGCCACAAATGTCATCTGTCCATCCATTGTTTGTCTCTCTGTCTCTACGTCCGGCTGGCTGTTTGTTTGTCTGTCTGTCTCTCTGTCCGTCTGCCTGTCTGTCTGTCTGCCTGCCTGTCTGTCCGTCTGCCTGTCTTTGTGTGTGTAGGAAAACAAATAGGACAACGAACAATGCTGACGCTGGCATCGCATCGACAGCAGTCTGTCAGTCAACTATTCGAAAGGCAGCAAGAGCTGCTTTTGCTGCATTTGCTTCGTGTACTGCCTTGCAAACGTTTAATTGTTTGGCAGCAGTTGCAAATCGATTGCCAAAATGAAGAGCTGCAACAATTGGTGGCATGCATTGTCCGCGAAACTGATATGACTTCATCCTTTGGCTATGCAAATTAGACTCAAATTAAGATTTACAATCCCAAACTTAATCGGTTCTTTGAGCAGAACAGAAACAGCACTGGACAAATGTTAGCAAAGAAGTAAAGTTTATTTATTATTGTTGCAACATTAACTGAATTGCTTGCCGGCGTCTGTCCCCCCCGTCCCTCAGCTGTCTTCATTGTTGCGCAATATTAAATTCATTAAAAAGCGAAATTGTCCCGCAGCAAATACAAATATAAATTTCCATACATACATACATATGTAGAGACGTCTACACACAATTATATTGTTGCACAGAAATACTTGCTCACACTGCTGCTGCTGCTGCTGCTTGCCACTTAAGGGCACTTGGGTGCAACACTTGGCGCAACAGGCAGCAGGCAGCAGTCAGCAGGCAACGAGACAAAAGTTAGCAAGCATCTCTATGATTCTGGCCAGGGCCAGGGCCAGGGCCAGTTATTAATAATGTTTATTATTATTACAAGTAAAATTACTCGAATAATAACCATAACAATGCATATTTATGCAACATGCTCGAGCTGCCCAGTCAGTCTCCGCCTCGAGATGAGCATTCAGTTGAAAATTGATGCATCATAATCGAGCTCTGATTGTTGGCCTCCAAATAAAATGCTTTTGAGCTGAGCTGGGAAATGTCGAATGTGTATTGAGTTGTGCAGTGCAACATCAATATCTAATGCAGATATCTGTGGCAAGCCAGTAACAAAATTGCAACAAACATTAGTCAAATATGAATAGATTCAATGTGAACTATTTATTTATTATTATCTAAATTAATAATGTAAAATTAAGAAAACCACAATTAGACACAAGTCTTTCCAGATCTAAATCTAAATCTAAATTGGGCAAAACTTTATGTTATGCACCATAAAAATCCGCTTTTGGATATCGTAAATAAGTTTGAAAAATGCCGGAATCGAAATTGAAATCGAGTTGAATCGAATCTTGATTGAAAGTGTATTTGATGTTATTTGAAAATGACAGGGTATCACAGACTATGCACAGCATAAGGTCGATTAACCAGCTGCTCATTAACTAACTAAGTAGTTAACTATGTTGATAATGATGATGTTGATGATTATGGTTAATGCGAGAGAGAATGAGGATGAGATGAATGATGAATGATGAATGAGGCAGGCAACAAAAAGTGCCCTTTGACACTAAACAAATTGCAACAGGGAGGAGTGTGGGCATAGCAGTGCTTGGGGTTGGGATTGGGGTTGGGTTTGGGGTTGGGTTTGGGGTGGCTTTGTCTATAAGCAGGCGGCAAACACGAGCGAGTGTTGAGTGCAACTATGAAAAATGAGTGCTATTTGAATGGCTCACTCATGCATGAGCCGAGTGCATTTTGATTGTGAATAACGAAAAACAAGCAACAAGAAACAACAAACCGAAAGTGATTTTTACTCTTGCTGTTGAGTGCTTCAACAAAATAGGTGTGCACAATATATGTGTGTGTGCAGTGTGTGTGTGTGTGCAGTGTGTGCAGTGTGTGCAGTGTGTGTGTGTGTGAGTTCTGCATTCTGGATGCCCATACCAAAGCGAAATTCCTTGCGTCTATTGCCCTTGTTAGCGTTCATGCCCATGCCCGATCCCGAGCCCGTTCCCCGGCCCGATCCCAAGCTGTTATGTGATGCTCTCACCCGCAAGATGCGCGGCTGCGCCAAACGCTTCACACGCGGCTGTCGCAGCGAAGCTGCCGCTTCTGTTGTCGCTGCTTGTTCTTTTTTATGGTTATCAATATCAATGTATATGTAAATGTATGTATGTATGTGTGTGTGTATGTGTGTGAGTGTGTGTGTGTGTATTGGGTTTACATTATAGAGACAGCAAAAACAAAAGGAGGTGGAGAGAGAGAGAGAGTTTTAGCTTCAATATATGGCTGAGGCGCGTGCTCCCAAAATGCATTCGAGAGGGATTAGTTAGTAGCACTTAGCATAATGAATCACTCAATGCGGCATCATTAATCATATATATATATATATATATATATGTATATATATATATGTGTATAGCATATATATATGTATGTGTGCATTTGCGTTGCCGTGGCAACACTTGACTTACTTTTCACACGCAGCCAGGTGTAGGCAGACTTCTCGCCGGCCTCATTCGTGGCCAGGCACTGAAACATTCCCTCGTCGTCCAGCGTCAGTTTTTTAATTATCAGCGTATTCTCGGCATTCAGTTCGTATCTGCAAAAAGTGATTCAAAGAGTGTTTTTCACATTACTCTCAGTTTCAGTATTAGTTTTAGTTCGAGTTTTAGCTGTAATTAGAAACTGCAGCTTACAAATTCAGCTCCAATTTCAATTCAAGTACAATGAAAAAAAAACTGAGAAGCGTCTAATTTGAAGTCACACTTCTGCTTAATTTGTGTGCTTTAAGTTAATTTGCTTAATGCTCGAATTACATGCATAATTCTGTTGTTTAAATATATAGCTTGATTTCCGAATTTCTAATCTAAAAATGGACAATTTGGAAGTCAGAGTTTGTAGCTCAAATAAAGAATAATCAGATAACATTTTGCTGGCCGATCAGTTAAATTTTACACTTAAAAAAAAGTGTTCTAAAAAAGAGTAATTTGAAACTTACACTTCGTCTTCGAGTTGCGACTCGGTGATGCGTTGGGCATTGCGGAACCATTGCACCTGGGGCTTGGGATCGCCAAGAACGTCGCAGGACAGCTGCACCTGGCCGCCAAACTCGCCAAAGGTCTCCGAGCGGGCGGGTGCAACGAAGGTGGGTGCCTCGAGGATCTGGACACGAGCGGTGGCTGTGACCGTCTGATAGCCACCGCTGCGCAGCCGCACTTGGCAGCTGTATTCGCCGGAGTGGGAGCTGTTCGCCTGGAGCAGGGCCAGTGTGCGGTTCCATTGATCGTTGAGGGTGTGCATGATGCCGGCATTCTCCACGGCGACGCCATCCTTTAGCCAGATGGTCTCCAGTTCGTGCAGGGGTCGGGCATTGGCAATGCATTGCAGTTCGGCAACGCCCTCGCCACGCTTCAGCTTGAGATCCTGCGGCGGCACAATGATCTTGGGCGCCACCTCAACATAGGGATCACCGGTGACATTCAAATGGACAAATGCGCTAATCTCCTCCTTGCCCAGTTGGGTGTTCATGGCCCGAGCACGATACGCCTTCCGATCGTTCTCATCGGCGCTGAGGATGATCAGCTGATTGGCCTGGGTGTAGGCGTACTTGATGTCATAGTTAAGGGGACCCTCCTCGGTTTGCCAAATCACAGATGGCCTCGGTACCGAATCGATTGCTGGCATATCAAATACGGCCGGATGACCGCTGACAACCGTTAGACGACCCTCGGTGACGTTCTCAAAGATGCCCATATCTGCGCCAAAGGAAATGCAAATGCGAATGCCAAATTACGAAATTAGTCAAAATTTATATTTTTTGTATATTTTACAAGCTAATCGCAATTCAATTGTGTCAGTGACCTTTGCCCCACCACCCCCGCTCCATCCTCGGCCTGACCCCCCGTTGCGCTAGCTCAAGTTTCACGACAGCTAATTGAATCAAGCGACAACGACCTGGCCTGGCCTGGCCTGCGGGCTGTCACGTTTCCTGCCTCCTTTCATCAAGGGGCAGGGGCACAGCATTACAGTCGTCCCCCTCTCCCTCTCTAACCCGTTACCCCCTTCACCTACCTATCCAACAATGAGCCCCGCTCCCATATATAATTTTAATTTACTTGCTGGGAGGCACACTGCGAGAAAAATACATGTCCATGTTTATGTTCATCAATGCTGTTGTCAAATTTGCATTTCAATTTTTGGATTTTTAAAAGCTACTTTTAAAATTTAAAAAACAAACATTTTTATTCATAATTTTCTAGCTGATTCAGTTGAGCTTGAAAAATCCAACAAATATTTTAAGCTTTTTTCAGATTATTCCCAAAATATTAGTTAGAAATTGTAGTTTTGACTTTTAAAAGTGAATTTTTAAGACAAAAGAACGAATTTGGAGAAGAAGACAGCTAGTTTTGGAACCGCGTATTTCTCTCCGTGTACCCGCCGCCCAGTATTACTACTACTACTACTACTACCACTACTACTACTACTACTACTACAACTGGAAATAACCCCGTGCCTCATATTCTCTGTAAAGGTTATTAGTTCAGTATAAGCGCACTCCTACAGTTAATTAAGTGCTCAAGACGCTTCAACTTGGCTACGATGGGGCATGCCACTCCTTCAGCACAACAGCGCGAGACGTCATCAACATCATCATCATCACCATTGTAATCGTAATTATCATCATTATCATCAAGAAGCCTGTCACTTGCTTGCTTGCTTAGTTGGCGTGTCCAAAAAGAAGGTCACCAGGCTTGTCCCGAGCTCGATTTATTAGGTTCAAGTAGCTATATAAAGTGTGCACACACACACACACACACAGGCAGACACACACACAGGCAGACACACACACACACACATGCAATCGGAAGCCAAAGCTCAAGTGTTACTCAGAGATACTTGCTGTGACCCGCTTGCCACCACAATGCTTGCCGCGTGCTGTTGTCTGTCTGTCGTTTTGCTTGCAATTAAGTTCGCATTAAGCCTAAATTACCAGCAACAATCTGACACTGATGATGCTGCTGCTGCATCATGCTCTGACAGCCGTTTGATTTGCAACTTGCGCCTAGTTGCAACAACCGCCCCAAAGTGGAAATTTGACGCTCTCTGAAAACGATTCGTAAATGCGTCCGATTAAATGCACACACAGGCACAAGCGATTCATCAAATTATCTGCAAATTATTTATTTAGTTGAGCTCTAATTGCTTAATGCTGTCGGCATTTAAAAGCCAATTTAATTTCATTAACTCGCAATGTTGTATGTTGATTATGTTGTACAACAATAACTGCTTGTTGGCCTCCCTCAATTGCGTGCGTTTGTTTGTTTGTTTTTCTTTTAACTTTTCAATTAAATGCATCGCAAAAATACTCAAAATTTAAGTAAAGGTTTCACCTTAAAAAAAAGTGGACTTAACTTAAATCGCATAATGAATGAGCACGAAATGAAAATGGTTTTCCACAAGCCACCCAATTGAAAGGTAGGCGTTTTCCTCGTAAAACAATAATAAATATTGTCGGATGATAAGAGCATAAAGCAGCTGGCTGACAACACTATATACAGACAGCCATATAGCCACTGTCTCCCAATTTATGCGTACAAATCGATTTAGCTGTCGTGAATCGGTTTGCTGATTATTTTTGGGCAGCCATTTGGTAACTGGTAACTGGTAACAGCCATTAAATGACAGCCCCAACTGAACTTATCTATTTGAGCTGATTGAATTGGCCTAATTGGGGGAAGAAACATCCCTGAACCTGAACCTGAACCCCTGAACACATATATATCCAAAACATTGCATGTGGACACGCATCCCAATCCCAATCCCAATTCTACGCCCAAAAGCGAACCTATTTTGATTGGCCTATTTGTGTGACCTTTCGATCTCCAGACTAATTTTGCACTTTAGCGTAAATACATGATTTGCCTTCCAAATTCCTGTGTACAATTAATAGACCCAACAAACGAAATCATTGTTCAAAGTTTTTGCTGTCGGAAGTTTGTCAATAAACTTGTTTGGATTTTTTGTGGGGCTTTCGTGTCAGCTTTTCATTGTGTTGCATGCAACAGTTGAAATATTGAACACTTGTTTTACTCCTGCTCCGGCTTATCATTTATCGGTTATCAAAACAGTTGCTGCTTTTGCTGGTTACTATCAAGCCAGCCCTATCGGTGGGTTG
Source organism: Drosophila cognata (assembly GCA_035041535.1). Taxonomy (NCBI): domain Eukaryota; kingdom Metazoa; phylum Arthropoda; class Insecta; order Diptera; family Drosophilidae; genus Drosophila; species Drosophila cognata. Next base: position 9,048,728 of record JAWNLC010000831.1, read on the forward strand.
CCATTTAGCCTGGCCAATGCCATGGTTATGCTAGTTCTTGCTTCTGTTCTGAGCTAAAACGAGCTGCCTGCTTTTGTTGGGCTCTCGCATGAATCATGCATATATTGGTCTCTAGACTCACGCACACACTGGCTGAGTCACTGGCTGTTGCCAAGTGCAGGCGCCTCCTCTTTAAGGCAGCTGTAAGCGCCTCGCCCCGTTGGCCAGAAGCAACAAAACGGAAATGAAAGCGACGACAAAAATCGAGAGAAAAACAAAACGAGAAAACAACAACCAAAAACTGTCATTTCGATGGCTTTGGAATTACTAATGATTTATTGGACTGTTATTGTTATTCTCGAGTTCTATTTCTGTCTCTATCGGTCGGTCAGTCGGTCTCTCTCTCTCTCTCTCTCCCTCATTCATTTAAATGTTTATTTTGGTATGCAAAGCGACACCTATTGTCCATAGTTGGCATAATAATTACATCAATGTCACACTTGTTGTATATGTTTGGCCTTTTTGTCATTGAAACACTTTCGATAATGAATACATCCAAAGCAAATAATGAATATATCCGATTGCATTTGGTTATTCACTTCTGCAGTGAGTAGCTAATTCCAAAACATGCGCCAATTGGCCGTAAAGGTAAGGTCTTTGAGCCCGCATTAACTGTTTCAGGCCGCGGCTAAAAGCTGTTTACAAAGCGGCGTTAATTGCTGCTTCAGTTAAGTACTGGCCATACTACACACAACTGTGCGTGTGTGTGTGTGGGTGTGTGTGTGTGTGGGTGTGTTTGTGTGCGGCACAGATAATGATGATAGTTACTGATAATACTGGTTGATAAAGTGAATGCAGATGTATGTGTAATATTCTGTAAAATGCACCCGCCTCCCGCTCAAGCTGCCTGCCTCCCTGGCTCTGCCCCCTCATTGTGTTTTTGGGTGTACTTACATGCAACAACAACATCGCTTTTCTCGCTGAAAATGGATCCAGCATCGTTCCGGGCAATGCACTGATAGCTGCCGGCATCCTCGCGCCTTGTGATGTGAATGCGATAAAATTGACTGGACGAATAATCGGCGACGGCTGCACCATCCTTGAGCCAGCGATATGTGGGCTGCGGCGAACCTGTGAATGGAGTTCAAGCAGAACACATGTATAAATAAGTAGGTGGGGCACAAAGCTGTTGCAACAGCAGATAGTTGCCACAGCGGAAGCCAGCTGGAGCTGCTCGGGTTTGTGGCAGCCATTCGCGCTCGTTTTGCTGCACAATGAAAATGTTTTTAAAGCCCATATCTCCGTTGCACCCCCCCCCCCCCCCGCACCATTTTTTTGGGCTGCTTGCGATTAAATCTTATGCTGACCACGCCCGAACAGGATATTACATACATTATGCGCCCAGAGTATTGTGTGTGTGTGTGTGTGTGTGTGTGTGTGTGTGTGTGTGTGTGCGTGTGTGCGTCTGCGTTAACTATTTGTTTGAATTTCCATTGGCTCAACAGCAACAGCAGCAGCAAACGGCAACGGCAAGGACAGGATGTCCCGGCCATGTTGCAAGCAAGGACGACTCCATGCAATAGAGGGGCACAGGCAGCGAGACGGTTTGGGGTTATGCAACTCACAGAGCAACTGGATTTGGCACACAATTTACGCAAATGCGATCGGCTGCTGGGAGTTGAATAATCGAAAATTTGGGCACGGATAAATCTAAGAGGGGCATACAAATGGGGTCGTCTCCCGTTCAATGGTTCGCGTCAACAGTCGAGTCGATCTAGCCAAAGGGGGACTGTAAGAGCTAGATACTCGTCCTCCTTTATATATATATATATATATATATATGTATCATCAATTATTGATCAACTGTTTGAATAACCATCGGCAAGCAGACTACAGGGTATCTCGTGGCGGACCTCTCGAGAGTGGCGCATTCTAACTTGTTTGATTTCGATTTGCCGACGTGCATTTCATTTAAAGTTGATTTATGTGCGGTCAAGTGCCAAGTTGCTGCTGCGGCTGCTACAAAATGAGAATTCCTAAACACAGATATTTTGTGCAACCAAACGTCGGCCGTTTGGCTGCTTCTGTCTGTTCCCGGCGAAATGAGGCATGGAATTAAATATACGTTTTAACTAAATGTGTTCTTATTCTCATCGTTCTAGCAAATCCACTTTCCACTCCAAAACCAGTTAACTAAATGCTGCAACTGCTGAAAGTTGTTGGAGGCAACTGCAACTGCAACTGCAATTGCAACTGCAACTGCGACTGCGACTGCAGTTTCAGCATTCAACTTCCGATGCGAAATTCCTGGCATGGCCAACATTTAAAGGAGCTAACAAAGCGCGAAGCAAACAACAACTTTAACAAATGGTCAACAGAACACTTTACGTCTGACAACCCATGGCGACGTCAATATACCCTTCAAATAACACACACATTTCGTGGCTCAACCCAAGATCAGTTCAACAATATTATCAATTAATTATATTAGAAATCAAGTCATGAAATCTGCTCATCAAAAACTTCAGATAAAATACGAGTTTTCGAAAGAATTCCGAATTTATCGAGAAGCGAGAGAAGCGGAGCTTCGCTGTTAACTTAAATATCAAACCAGCTAATAACGATTTGAGGCATTTATTCATTTCTGCACAGAATCAGAATTCGGAGCAAAACATTTTGGCAATAAATAAATGCAATCTTTATTTGTTATATAAATATAAATATAATATAAATATATAATAAACATATTTATGTGCATAATAATGTCTTTGTTAGAGTACACAGAAAGGCAAGGCCAACGGCAAGGCAATTGCAGTTGGCTGTTGGCAGTTGGCAGTTGGCAGCAGCAGATGAAATCAAATTGAGCAGACAACTTAAGCCGAAATGAAATAACTAAAAAAAAAGGTCAAAACCAAAAAAAAAAAAAAAAAGAGGAAGAAGCTGAAGCGAAAGAAGCAAAGGAAACGGCATTTCTCCAAGTGTTTGGGGACGGCATACAAAGTTTTGGCCAGCAAGCAGAGGGCCAAATGTCTATTTGAGCATTTTGGCCAATGACGCTGCTATAAAATTACAATTTGGGGAATTGCAAGGCAAATGCACATAGCAACAACTGCAATTCAAACACACACACATACTCACACACACAAACACACATACATACTCACACACACACATACACACACTTTGGTGAAGAGCAGAACAGGCAGCAGCAGCAGCAGCAGCAGAAGGCTCAATGAACAAGAAGCAGACTCAAAGTAAGTTAGCCAAACAGCCAAAGAAATGCACGCAAAAAAAGGAAACGCCGAATATTAGATGCCCTTGCAGAACGCAAAATATTGGCTGATGTGAGCTAAGATGGTCTTCCTGACCTGACGTTACAAACTGCAGCCAAAAATGAGAATACCCTTTGCAAGGGCAGCTAAAACGATGAGGTATTCTCCAGCTTGCAGCGATATGTGTCAGCGTTAAATCGAAGTGAAAGCTCCAATAAGCTGAGCAGTCAAGCAGTCAAGCAGCCAAGCAGCAAAGCAGCTAACCAACCAGCAGCAAAGCCACCTTCAGCCGCGGCTAAACACAGCCGAGGTCAAAATAATAGAACTGTTTTCGAATATGGTCAATTATCAATAACAACTAAAGATGAGTAAACATTGAGAGATGGCTTAGCTTTTCATTTACCTCAAAGGAGCAGGTCAAAATAATAGTTGTGGAATGGTTGAGAAACTTTCTTAGCTTTCCCTGGCTCTACAAAATATTTCCAAGATTTCGATACGATATAGTAATATAAATAACCGTGGTGTACTTGGAGTAGTTGGCCTGTTGGCAGGTTCAAAGGGCATCCCATCCCCCCAATATCCGATCTGAGTTTTCTGTTATCCAATATTGACACGGCAGCAAAACAAGATAGATTCGACCAAATCACTATAGACGATTTAGAAACGGATTATGAGCCGAATAATTGTGTTGCATGCTGTCGACAATCTCTGGCAGCATATACAAAATTGTTGCACTTACAGCTTTTGGTTGACTCCTATCTCATTCAACGGTTTCAACGGTTTCAACACTCGTGAGTTCTCGAAATCCACAGCGTATAAAAATAAGGTCAACACATTTTTTGATCAATCAATCAATCTCAATGAGAAACCAATCAATGTGTTGACAAGCAGACTGAATATTTTGAAGAGGTTTCCATTTGCAGCACACGCCCCACTTTGCCACAATAATTGTGTGCAATGCTTTTAAGCAGGCAAATAATGAATTATTTTATTCATTTATTCAATAACTTTTAATGAAGGTGTTCGATTCAGCACTACTATTATTTTGACCGCAACTGTATAAATATTTATATATAAATAATATACATATATATATCTAGATACATATATATATATGGACAAATGTGTGTGTGACTGTAATGCTGACACACAAATGACTTTTTAATAACTGAACTGAGAAATCCCTTAAGACTAAGCCCCTTACCGTCACACACACACACACACATAAGGTCACTGTGTGTGTGTGTATGTGTGTGTGTGTGTGATTAGCGAGCTGAAAGTACTTTATTTGCTTTAAGTGCGCCGCATGTGTTTGTATTATGTATTTGGTGCACTTATCAGCACTCATTCACCATTGGAAACTATGATTTTCTGCTTCTTCTTCTACTCTGATGTTTATCTTTATATATATATACTATATTTATTTTGATATTTATGATTTCAAGGTGATAAGGCAGCGTTCGCCCACATCCCAACTCTTTGGCCACAATGTTGCGATAAATTGACATTGGTGGCGCCGCAAAGTATGCAACACACTTTGCACAGCTGCTGCACTTAAAGGCCATGGTGCCATGGTGCATGATGAAGGCTGTAATTGAAATTTGCTTTCGCACTCAGTCGGCCAATCAATCAATCGTTCAATCAGTCATTGTCTAAGCAAGCGACTGCATATAAATAAATTCAATAAACTGACGACGACACCAATTGCATTTGCACGTGTCTATCTGCTGCACAAGTGTGTGTGTGTGTGTGTGTGTGTGTGTGTGTGTGTGTGTGTGTGTGTGTGTGTGTGGGTGGTATATGTGTGTGTGCGTGTGTGTATATACTCATTTTATGGACAAGTGGCGGAATTTGTTTGATTTGATATGTTTGTGTCTCTCTCCCTCTTCCTCTCCCTCTCCCTCTCATTGTTAATCTATCCATCTCTCTCAGAGCTGCCGCTGTTGCCGTCGCTGTCCCAGTGGCACATCGAAAGTATCGCAGCTGCGGCCTAAATTCACAACGGTACATCGAAAGTATCTCGACTGCTGCCTGACTGTGACTTCGATTCATAACCTCAACTTGCTCGATTCCAAGCGTCTCGTCGCAAGCGTTGAGCCGTTGGCTGACACCAGGTCGACAGCAAATTGATATCCGTCTAAGGCCCTCAATAGCTTCAATCTGTCAATCGACTGAAATTCATTTTGCACTTCTTTTGTTGAGTTGAGTTGTTGTTGTTGTTGTTGTTGCTGGGTTTTCATTCCCGTATTCTCATCGACATTTTTAAAGCTTTTTGCAAATATTTGATATACATATGATCAGATTAGATACATCCGTATCCAAAGAGACTCTCCGCGCTCTCTAGCATTATTCAAGTGTATCAACAACAACGGCTTGCTCGCTTACAGGGTATCTGCTAGTCACTCAAGATGAATGCAATTTTTGATGTGTTCTTTTATGGTTTTTAGTGCCAGAAAAAGCCGCCAAAAGCACGCATACTAAACGCTTGTATATATGCAAATGTATATACATATACATATATGTGTGTGCGTGTGTGTTTGTGCGTGTGTGTGTGTGCGTTGTTGCTGTTGCTGTTTGTTATTCCCATTGCACTCGAATTTACGTAAGCTTGAAAGTAAGAAGCTGCAGAGAGTATAAGGTAAATGGAATCAGCTAAAAGGCTTTTCGCAGCCTTCTGCTTTGCTTACTTTATTTCTTCCTTTGTTTTCTTATTTTTTATGGTTGCTGTTGTTGCTGTTGTTGTTGTTGTTGTTGTCAGTCGTGGCAGGCAGCACATTTGTTTTTTATGCATATGCATAGCTTTCACGCATTTTGTTTGTCTTTCCCTTATACGATTTGTCGCTTGTCCTTCAAGCCTGCCTCCTCGCATGTGTCCTGACCATAAGTGTTGGCCAAGAAGCAAAAGCCGCTTTTTTTCCCCAGAAATCTGTGCAGCTCTCGTCAAGGTGGAGTCTGGCTTGGGAGACAGAGACAGGCACAGCAACAATGTGTCAACTAGTCAAGTCAGAAGACTGCCACTGAAGACCATAGAAAACCATTGCAAGTCGCAGTCCAAAATAAAATCAAAGCTCTATGAAAAATTAGCCAATTTCTCTCGCACTCTCTCTCTCTCTCTATCTCTCTCTCTCGCGGGAATGAGTGATCAAAATATATAATTGATATGTGACAGCAATATATATGTTAAGGAGCAAAGAACTATATAGCAGACCGGACTCCAGGTTTGCATTTAAATTAAAAGACAATTTGTCAAAACTTTTCAGGCAATTTGAAGTGAATTTTGTTTGTTGTCAGTTTGACATTTTGCAATTGCAATTTGTGGCAGGCCATTAGGCAAATTTCAGGGCAAACGACGCAAAACATATTTCGGTCCATTGCTTGCTTGGTTCTATATAAATAAAAGTTCCTAATCCGCTCGCCTCCTCCACTCCACTCACTGTCCCGTCGCACCTCCAAAACGCCCACTTCCCATTCATGTCAACATATCATTTACGAATAGCTTCTTTTCTTCGCATCCTGATGCTTGACAATACTACACGCAAAAGCGAAGAAGAAGAATAAACACAACGCAACTTCAGCGCAAGCAAACAACACAACTAACAATGGCAAGAAGAAGAAAAAGAAGAAGTAGAAGCAGTAGAAGCAGCAGCATGCAAAGGAGTCGCATTGTGAGCCACGATGGAGAAAAAAATGGAAAAAAGTATAAGTAATTTATGTGGAACAATGAGCGGCAGAAGAAGCACAAAAACACAAAACCACAAAAACAATGCTGCAAACAATTTTTGTGTTTTTTATTTCGCTTTAGTTTTTTTTTTTGCTTACTAATGCTTCTTTTTTTCTTCTTCTTTTTGTGATTTTGCTGGTTCTTTTCGTTGACGCTCGAGATGAGAAATAGAAAAGCGACAGCAAAGCACAGAGCGACCACAGACCTAGCCAAGACAAGCCAAGCCAAGCCCAGTTAAGACGAAGCCACGCACGTTTCGCCTTTTCAGATGGTGTTGTCTGTTTTTGCGCTCTTCTGTTGCCAGTTGTGAGCGAACATGCAGCGCCCATCGCCACGCCCATTTGCTGCTTGTTTTGCTGGTAGTAGCTACAGACACATGTACGCAACACAACAGTATACAATAAACAGTTGCACTTGAGGACGGCTTTGTGGCCATAAAAGTGTCATTGTTGCAGCTTGCAAGTGAATGCGCCACATTTAAGACGCACGCCGCGGCTCCACTGCGTCGCACTCGCATTCGCGATTCCCAGCATTATTTTCTTGGCCCGGGTAAAAAGAAAAAAAGAGAAAAAGAAAAAAATAATAATAATTCGGTACACATTTTGCCAAATTTTATGCTTATGGAAGTATGAACAGCACTGCCGGCAAGGCAAAGCAAGGCAAGGCGCTTGCAACTGCACTTGCAGCATGGCAGCAGCAGCGGCAGCGGCAGCAGCTGCACTGGCATATTAGTTACACTTGTGCTTGCAGCTTGTCGCACATAATCGTGAGTAATAGAGGTGCCACTCCCCCTTTTTTTTTTGCTCACCTGTTTACGAAATCTGCTAACCGCAGTTTATTGCCGACAAACGCCAGATGGCGCCACAACGTTATAAAATTTGCTTTTTTCTTTCAGTTGGTTTCTATTATGCCACTAAAACTCTTACTTAATATTTTCCCATTAAAGTTTGCTTAATGGTTGGAGAATTTAGCCAGTTTTCCACCACAGCAAATATCGTTTAAGTAGTCGTTGACAACTATCACTAATACTCTTGTTACCAACAATCAGTCCACAGCTAACATCTGGTATCTGGATATAGAAGCAATTCAACTGTGAGCATAGCCGAAAGGAATGCTCCCAGAAGGACATATTCCTTCTGTAATTGATTCCAGAACAAGCTCTAATTAAATTAATTAGATTAAGTTTTTTATTTTTATTTTTAGCTCATACATACATAGGTATATAAATGTATAGGTGTATACAGATATATAGGTGTATATAGATATATAGGTGTATATAGATATATAGCATGTTCAACCCCCCGATGCATATATATATATATATTCTTGATTAGGATTAGGTCGACAGCCGATTCAGCATAGCCAATTTCGTTTCTATAAGCAATTAATGAAAACATCAAATTTGGAATATGCTTACATTTGGGTGTGCAAAACTTTTAAAAGGGAAATTTGACACAGAACAAAAAATGGGTTCAGGATACATCGAAACAAAATAAAGTATGCGCATAGCCAACAAAAAGTGCAGCCATCAAGCTGCTTGCAGCATATTTTATCAGCCTATTTTGCATGCCATAAAACGCACATTTTGTTGACCGCTACAACAAAAAAAAAGAAAAGAAAAACAAAGCAAGCAGAAAAAGAGGGAAACGGAAAGAAGCAGCAGCAAATGGACAACAATGTATCTGGGTGTAGTACGAGCCAGGCACAGCCGCAACTGCTATCTATATATGTGTGTGTGTATGTGTGTGTGTGTGTGTGTGTGTGTGTGTGTGTGTGTGTGTGTGTGTGTGTGTGTGTGTGTGTGTGTGTGTTACAGTTATAAGCGTTTAAGTGACTGAGTGCGTGAAGGCTGGCTGCCACTAAAAGCGCTTGTCGCGTCATGTGCGACAACAACAAAACAACAAACAAAAACAACAAGCAAAAACAACAAACAAAAACAACAAACAAAAACAACAAGCAAAAACAACAAGCTTCACCAAAGAGCAACTAAAAAGATTTGCATATTTTGTGTTTCGCTTTCGGTTTATTTTCTGTTTTGTGTTTTGTGTTTTGTGTTTTCTGTTTGTGTTGCTTGTATTTTATATTTGATCTCTTTTAGCTGCCACATTTTTGCATTCAGCCATTTTGTAGATTTGGCCAAGTGAAGGCCTTTACATGCGCACATTTCAAAACCAAATTCCGACCAAGCTCCCCAATACGGCAGATTATTGCTATTTGAAGAAAACACTTTTTGCTGTGCGAAGGATGAAATTTGTTGGCTTGTGAAAATGTCCAAATATTACTTAAATGAAGAACTTTATTACTTGCAGTTGGAGGGATCACAAAAGGGATCTCAATAATACAATAATAATAATATTTATATTTAGTAAACACAATGCTTGCCTGAGCAATCGAGAATGATTTAAGCGTGTCTAATTTTATTTTGGAACGGATTGAATTTGAATCAGCATGTGTGTGTGTGTCGGGTGTGTGTGTGTGTGGGGGGAGGGTGGTGTGTGTGCGTGTCGAGTATCTATGCAGATAGGCAGCTGAAAGCGCTCAAATAGCCACGTCATCGAAGGCCCATCAATTAGGCTTATAAACAAGCAGCTCGCTTGTTGCATCATCCCCGGCACATGTTGAATGCTCTGTGGCTAAATGTTACCGCCACATCGTTTGATGTTGCATGTTGCAAGCGGAATGTCTGCACCCTGAAATGCAAACACAATTACCGTAACTAACAAAAGTTTCTTCTGCTAAGTGCAACTCGAATCGATTTTTCGTTAAATTGAAAAGACAGTTACATATTTGTGGCATCTGCATTGGCTGCCAACAAAGGCGCACAACATATTTCAAAGGCAAACTTATTCGCTGGCCGACAAAGTGCATCTTTAAGCTAAATATGTGGCATGTAAGTGTGGTGTCTATAACAGGCACGAGAAATATTTGGTCTCGCTTAAGTGATGTCAAAGCAAACTTGTTCCGGATAGTTGCTCCCAACTTGTAAAATTGCTTTTAGCTACAACTTTATGGCTGACAAGATGTAATTGAATTCCATCAGCGCTGTATGATAAAATAGTCAAAAGGATAAACACACACACACACACACACATACGCATGTGTTCAATTTGGGAAGTCCTGCTGGCTCATAAATGAACCAATATGCATTAATTATTCAATATTTAAAGGCTAATTGTGAAAATCCTGCGGCCAAAAGGCATAAAGCTAATATCGCACATACACAACACACACACACACACACACACCCACATACACAACACACGCACAGAGCGAGCTTTGTCTTGAGGATCCTTAAGGCACCTTTGGCATGAAACAAACACACACAAATAACAAACAACGAGTAGTGAAAGCTGACGGCAAGGATGAGCTCAATGCCAGCATTTAGGGGAGCAGAGGTGGGTAGATTAGGGGAGGTGGAGGCGGAGCCGCAAGGGAGGCGATGTCCAACTTTCCCAGCAGGCAACTCATAACATTTTCTGGGACAACTCGGTATTGTAACCGATACTTGGGAATGTCAGACACAGGAGACACAGACACAACAACCAAATAAAACACCTGTCTTTCGCTTACTCTATGTATGTGTGTGTGTGTAAAAGTGTGCTGGGCACGCCCTTACAACAAAACGGCTCAAGGGATTATGGCGCTCTCATTCACGTGGGCTTCCCAGAACGCACTGGAAACCTCATAAAGATTATTGTTTTTCCACTTGATTATGTTTTAAAAGCAAAAGGCGAAGCAACCCACCGACAAACACCACCCATAAACACTATCCACAAACACCACCCACAAACATCACCCACAAACACCACCCACAAACACGACCCACAAACACCACCCAACCAACAAAATTCTCCACGCTTTAGAGGCAACAAAACGAAAGTGGTATTTTCGTTAATGGCTTAATTTTACATGGCAGTTGCCACTTGTCACTTGCCACTTGCCACTTGCCAGTTGCCAGTTGCCAAAATGCTTCCCTTTTATTTCCCATTTCCATTTCCCCATTTTCCATTTCCCTTTTTGAGTCTGCTAAAGCTGCAGTGGCAGGCGTTTTGAAGCATAAGCGGATTGCTTAGACGACGACTCCCAGTCTGATGAGTTGCACTTGACGCAACTTGTATAACAACTTGCCACCACCCCCACCCCACCCCACCCAGCACCCACAAATAGATGGCTTCAACTTACCAAGTGCATGACACTGCAAAATCTTTGTGCGTCCTTCGCTAACAATGGATCCCGATGACGATGGATGCGTTGTAAAACGCGGTGCCTGTTGCTGCTGCGGTTGCGGTTGTTGTTGTGAAGACAATGGTGTTTGCTGCTGCTGCTGCTGCTGTTGTTGCTGCGGTTGTTGTTGTTGTTGCTGGTTTTGGGGCACAGTATCTGTAAAGCAGAAAGTAAATGGATGATAATAAGGCTTGGATTTATATTTCAATTTGTTAATTATTTTCCTCTCTTTTTTTGCTTTTATTCTGGCCACAAATGTTAACAAATTGAAATCAGCCTTTGGCCAAACTGCTCAAGCAGTCTAGGCCAGGCCAATCTGCATCATTGAGTATATATATTGAGCACAAAATAATGAAAAACAATACAGAATAGATTAAAAGTAATTGCAAGTGCTGCTGCTGCTTTTCATATGATAATTTGCGAATTATCCTTTTGAAAGCGGTCGCTTAATGGCTGCCCCTTTTCAAACTGAACAGACAGACAGACAGACGGGCAGACGGGCAGACAGACAGACGGACATGGCTTAATCGTACTTGAGTTGAGATACTGATCAAATATACATTTACTTGATGGGGTCTGAACTGCTTCCTTCTGCCTGTTTAGCACTCAAAAGTTATATTTTGAGGCCTTTGCTTTAAATGTGGCAAGTAAATTTCGAAAATGTTCTCAGATAGATAGATAAATACAAATTCTTTGCTCTTGTTCTTCTTATCTGGTTGTTGTTGTTGGGGAGGAATGCATCCAGCTGAAAGCAGCAATTGCAGTTGCATTTAATGAAAGCCGTTGCATATTCAATTACATCCAGCAATAATGGCAGAACAAACGACAAATCGACCAAAATTGATATGCCTCTGTACACCGCACACCGCACACCTCTTTACCCATGGACAGGTAGCCAGGTAGCCAGCCAGGTGGCAATGAATTAATGTGACTAGTAACAGTAACTAGTAAATAGTAAGAGTTCAGTCCAAGCGAATAATTGTTCTCAGTTCGATTAGAATTTTCATTTTTGTGGCTGTTTTGACCTGTTTGGGGTTTTTCGGATTACAAATTCATTTCCAATGCAAAACATGCAAATCTATTTTTCACTTTTCGTTTCACAATAACCACAACAACAACCCGACAACAACTGCAACAACAATGCAACGCCTGTCCCGCCTGTCCCGTTATGCAAATCATTCATACAAATATTATTAATTATTTTTGTAGGCATTCAAAATTGTGTTGCTAAATTGCAAATGAGGCGTTGAATTTGTCCATTGAATGGCAACGATTGAACTGAGTTTTTGGCAGGTTTGCGCATGGAATTAATCTTGTGATGCTTCAGTTGCGATTGCAACACAACAGTAGTAACAGCAGTGATAATAAGACACAAAGTTATACGGGACAAGTTGCACAGTTGCACAGTTTGCATCTGTAAGATATAAATAATTATCTCGATTGATTGCTTATGTTTGCAACACTTGCAACACAAATAGCTTAACGATTTGAAGTGATTTCATCAATCAATTTTTATACACAGCCAACCAGCAACCAGCAGCTCAAATTTGGAATTTTACATGCATTTTTTACGACCTCGTTGAGCAATATTTGCCGATGAACTAAACAAATCAAAAAATAACTACAAATCGGAATTCGCCTAGGCACGCCGAATATTTGCTGAACTGCGTTGCGATGCTGTTTCTGAATATCTATATATATATATATATATATATATATATCTATGTATATATATAGTATATAGTACTTTTGACCAGGTGCCTACAACCAGCAATGCAGCCTGCTGTTGACGACTCCCGTTTGTTGTCAAATTCCCAATTGCAGTTGCAGTTGCAGTTGCAATTGTGGTTGCAGCTTCTGTTTGTGTTCGGATTTGTTGATGTTTGCCGTTTACGATTTAGTTACTGAGATGCAGTTGTGGTTTTGGTTTGGCCCGACAAGAAATAGCGCTCAGCACGCGCCGCTGACATACTTGAATATGACAAGGACTTCAGTTTCAGATTCACACACACACACCCACACACACACCCACACACACACCCACACACACACACCCACACACACACAGTTAAGGCAAACGTTAAATTGGCAATGTGTCACTATTCTCAACAAATCTGCTTGCGGTCCCCAACACTCCGCATGACAAGGTCTAATCAACAACCCTCCCCCCCCCTCCCTCCCCTTACTCCACTAGCATTCAGTATACACTCGGAAAAACAATCGATTCAAAATCAAGCAGCTCACATTATTTATCACAAAATTTTGTTGCAGTGTACATTATTTGTATTCGTTTATTTGAGGTTGCGGTTTTGCGCATGCGCAGCGGCCACACACAATGTTGAACGGCTTCTCTGCCCCAAATCGACATTTGATATATGATGTGTGCCTGCTGCAAGTATCTAACACACACACACACACAAAGATGCATAAACAAATGTGCATGTGGAGTAGATAGTTGTTGTTGTTGTTGCTGCTGCAAAGTTCCCCTATGCAAAATGTTGCTATTTTTGGTGATGCGCTCAATTTACAGCACTTAGCCTGTGTCTGTCTGTGTGTGCAACAAAAAAGGTAAAGCACTTGTTGTCCACAGGAAACTATGTCAGGCATTATCAAACGCCCGATTACACACACCACACACTCCATCCACACACACACACACACACACACGCACACCACAGACACACCACAGACACTCGCACGCTCGATTGCCGTTGTCCTGCTGAGCTTTTGTTGGAAATGTGTTTGTTTAATGTAAACGATGCCTGCCTCATCTGCATTGCCACTTATAAGTGGCACAGCAAGAACGAACACAAGCCACTGGCTCAAGTGGGGCAGGTCTGCAACTTCCTTGTGGCAGGCGTCGCTGTCTGCTGGCAATGATAAAACATTTACACACAGACAACACATGCGGCAAGCGGCATCTGCAACGAAATGCGATACGAATATCTTTTTCCTCTTCTTCTTCATACAAATTCTTCTTCCCTTTTATGGTCCTCTTCTTCTTCTTTCTTTTTTTGAAGTGGTTTTCGAAACAGAAAGTTTTCATTTTTTTTGTTGCTGCCCTAAATGCATTTGGTTGCAGTTGGTTACAGTCTGTCACACCGCTGTCTGTGTGGCAAGGAAAGTAAATTCCCACACACACACACACACACCTATATACACACACACAGTGCAACATCAAATCGTTTAGCCTCGTTTTGGTTTAGCTTTTCCTTTTTTAATATTAATTTGAGAGCAGTTTTTAGCAATGCTTAATTTTAGTCCGTTACGTTTGTGTCTGCCACATTTGGCACATTAAATCTGGTCAAAATCTATTTCAAATATAAGCAAATAAAATATAATGTGTGGCAATTTGCGCCAATTTGTGGCACCACTTTAACAACTAAAACCGCAAGCTTCAAATGCCAAACTGGCTTCGCCCTTTCTGTTGAGCCAGTTTTCAATTTCTACTCAAGTAGATTCAGCTGTTGAAATACATGTATGTATGTATGTGTATGTATGTATGTATGTGTGGGTGTATGTGTGTGTGTGGGTGTATGTGTGTGTGTGAGTGTTTGCATTTATGTATTTATAATGGCATTCGATTAGCGGCCATTTAAAATGCCGCCAGCTGAATGCAACGTAAAATGATTTATTTTAATGACAAACATTTCGTTTTTTCTCTTTTCTCTTTTTTTTCTCTTCTTTTGTTATTGTTTTTTTAAATATAAAATAATATTTATTAATATGAAGCACGTTCGTACAAATAATTCATTCAACCTGCGGATTGGATTCGACTACTGCGTACTTTTCTGGCTCTGGCTCTCTCTGTGGTTGTCAACCATTTTGAGTGCTGCCGGCGCTGGAGGAGTACAGTAAACCACAGCGCAACCACCAACAATAACAACGATCACAACAACAACAACAACAACAACACCCGCACAACTGCAACGCTGTGCAACACACAGCTCGAAAGACTTTCCAACTAATTTTCATAGTGTCTGCCGGCAGCTTGCGGGCACATTTAACACACAAGTTTAACTCTTTTTAAACACACACACACACACTCACACACACCCATAGACTTACACTTGTATATGTATATATATGTATATATATATATATATAGTGTCTTTTAGTGGTGATTTTTGCCTGCTTGCATTTCATTCTGCTGCCAAACTAAAAATAACTTTGAAAACTTAATTTTTTTATTGTATTTGATTAGTAATTGTGTGTGCTGTGTGTGTGTGTGTGTGTGTGTAAAAGCAGTCAAATGTGTGTTGATCGATTGATGCCGACTGCAGTTGTTGTTCTTCTGGCATTAATATCGCTTCAAAATATATAAAAACTGGAGGTAAAAACTCCCAAAATGCACTGGCCAAAAAGTACTCAAGCATTTCAACATTCTAAGCATATTTCTCTCCATTTTTTATCTTATTTTTATCTCCATTTTTTACATATTTTTTATAATTATAGTTAACACTCAATAGACAGATTATCTACCACATGTTTGACGCTGCTGCAGGGGTAGGTAGAGCTACATTTCCACTCCTCCTTCCGCGGGCAAATGCATCCCTCTTTCACTCTCTCGCTCGCTCGCTCTCTCTCTCTCTCACTCTCTCTCACTCACTCTCTCTCTCTCTCGCTCGCTCGCTCTCTCTCTCTGAGCATTCGACGATCCCTTTTCCATTTCCATTTGAAACCGCATTTCGCTGCCCGCTTTTCGATGCACAGCTGACGCTGTCACCAATGTCGTTTGTCACGGCGAGCTGCACACCCCTCCCGCTCCCGCCACCGCTCCCCCTCCGCCAACGCCATCGCTTCGCTTCCGCCTCCCCTTATCCAGCCCGCCCATCAATGGCTTTATCCCTACCCCAAAGCAAAAGCAGTTAAAATTCCTTTCGTTCCTCTGCTCCTGCGTCTGCTTCTGCTTCAGCAGCTTCTGCTCAGCTCACTCACGTCTCGTAAATTTCTGGTGTGTCGCTTAATCCGTGTGCTCTTTGCTGCTGCCACGTGAGAAATTGCACTTATCATTTCTCTTGTGCGTGCCCCACTGCCCCCGCCACACACATTTAATCTCCTTTAGCCCATCGCATTT
>JAWNLC010000831.1:9067500-9077500 GCA_035041535.1 Drosophila cognata
TAAGAAATATACATATATATATATATATATATATATATATGCGACTGTATAAGTATGACTAAATAGACAATTTATGATGGCTGCGTCTTGACGCTGTTGGCCATTTCCTTCGTTCTTTTTTTTCTTCTTGTTGTTTTTGCGGCAGCAACGAGACGTGGCATAAAACGTGCGCTTGACTCATGTTTATTAAATTAATAAAAACAATTTAAAATGTAAACCGAAGAGCGAGACGAAGGCGGCAGCGATGCCAGCCGTGCTTCATTCGCTTCTCTGACCTTGGCTGAGGTAAATTATAATTTATTATTGAGGAGCTTGTTGCTGTGATTGGTTTGTGTGTGTGCATGTGTGTGCGTGTGTGTGTGTGTGTGTGTGTGTATGTGTGTGTGTGTGTGTGTGTGTGAGTGTGTGTGTGTGCGTGCTACTGCTGCCACTTTGTTTGAGCCAAGTGCTACAAAAGAAATCGAAAAGCAGTCAGCTCTCAGCTGGAGCTTTTGGGGCACTCATCTCTCTTTCTCTCTCCTTCGCACCTCAATGCCAGATTTAGACACATTATGCATACTCTCGGCCAGAGAGCATAAAGCCCGTAGCTTTTAACCGGTTTTTGGCCAATGAGCCAGTTTGGAGTTTCTCATCTGAAGATAGGCTTCACACGCAGCTGTTCTTGGACTTTGTTGTTGTTGTTGTTGTTGTTGTTGTTCTTGTTGTTGTCGTCGATGTTGATGTTGTTTTCTGCTGGCATGCAATTTTCTTTTGTTACGCTCTTGCCACTGAGCATTCCGAGCAACATATTTGCCAGCTTTATTATCATCATCATCATCATCATCATCATCATCATCATCATCATCATGATGATGCGCATTTGTTAGTCGGCTCTCACTCTCTCACGCTCATTAAGCTGCAACCCGGACTAAACCAATCCAAAACAGAAACAGCAACAGAACAATGAAAAACCAAGAATGCTGTTGCCGAGTGAGTCTTGCAACGATTTGGCCACTCCGATGCAGGCTAGTAGATATATTCCAGTTTTATTGTCTGATTTCGCATGGCATATGGCGCCAATATATATTGCCGATCTACTCAAATGAAGTCAACCTTATCTGCCCATATTAGACGAGTCTCTGTCGCTTTGCACTTTTGCACAAAAATCATTAAATTTGGAGTTTAATTAAAGAGCGAGAACGAGAGCAATGACATGCCCCATGCTATGCTGCATGCCACCTGAACTTAAATGAAAAGAATAACGCTGAAAGAAGCACAACTTTTGCATGGCAACCAGCTAATTGAATTTGATTTAGTATTTCATTATTCGCGTTGCAAACTGCGCGAAAACCGCAGATGTAATAACGAAATGCAAATGAAGGTGCAGCTGCAGCTGCAGCTTAAAGACAACAACTTGCCCAATATATATATACATATATACATAACATATATATATACATATGTATATTTGTTTCTGTGTTTATCTAAGCAGCTTGAGTTGAGCAGCTGTTAATATTAAAAACACAACAAAAAATCGCTTGACAACAATTTTTTCAAATTCTTGAATAATTTACGCATAAAATTTTTTTACTTTACATATATATATATATATATATATATATATATGTGTGTGGGTGTATTCTATGCGTTGCTCTTCCTCTTCTTGGTCTGCTTCTTGTTGTTGTTCATGTTGTGCTCTGATTTTAATGTGATTCCCAACAATTGTCTGCCCGCTGGCGATTTGATGTTTGGCATTTTATGTTATTTATGTTTCGCTCAGCAGCTGCCTTTCAATGTTTGTTGTTCGTTGTCTGTTCGACAGGCAGACAGACAGACACAGAGAGGTCAGAGTCAGACAAACCACATCATGCAATTGAGTGCGATTTATATTTCAATAATTTCTTGTACTCTTCATGCTTTGTTTCCTGATCAAGTTGAAGCTTCTTGGAATTATGTGCAACATGTACACATCATTTGTGTCTTATGAGCTCTCGCGGATGTTATTGTTATTGTTGTTGTTGTTGTTTGTAGCTTAGCCCCACTTTGCCATTGTTTGCAGGTTGCTTACAGTTTATGGGGTCCACTGCCCTTTATTGCTCCTTGTTATTGTTGCTATTAAAACGGGTTTGTTGCTGTTGTGTCTGCCCCCGTTTCTTGGGAATCCACCAGCCATGAGCGAGGCACATTAGTCAAATTAGCCTTAAGAATCTGTTTTTATGTCTGCCGTACACAAAACCTACACATAAAAAGCACTAGACCAAGTGTAAACTTCTTGCATCATGTGGCAACAAGATATCGGAAGCAATTTATTTATTCTCAGTTTCTAGCACAGATCTCTGAGTAGTCCCCAATCAAATTGGTAAGATCAGTCAAAATAAACTTCACATCAGCAAAGTCTGAAGGTTGGTAAAGTACTTCCAGATACTTCTTGACAAGTCCAAGAATTCAATTCTCATATTTGAGATCTGGCAACTAAATACTAAGCCGTAAAGTAGCTGCCAATTATGTGGCATAAACATATACCTATATATATATATATATATATATATGTCTTAAATATATATTTGAATGGATATATATATATATAATTTCATACCTTTGGTGTATGCCACACAAGCAGCTACTTGTGCGACACTTGTATCCCTGCAGATTATGTGGCACGCATTATATTCTTCAAGTGTTGAGACAGTCGCTGCTACACACACACACATACACATATTCTTATGCTTCCGGTTCTTCTAAACACACCAAACAAGGTCACAACAATGGCAAGCAGAAGCTGCGGCAATAGTTGGCAACATAATTAGCGCATTTTTTCCAGCGACAGGCAGCAACTTCAACGTTCGTGCTCGAGTGTGGCAAGTTGTTGTTGTTGCGTCTGTGTGTAATGACGACACCCACCCACACACACACACACACACACCAAAATTGTTGGCACTTCAACTTATAACTTGCAACACACACAGAGCAACTGCATTTCCGGCTGCTGTTGTTTTTCTGCAACATGACATTGAAACAATGCTCAGCCAGCCAGCCAGCCAGCCAGACAGACAGACAGACAGCAAGGCAGCCAGGCAGCCAGGCAGACAGCAAGACAGACAGACTCCAGGCTCCCAGCTGTTGAAGCAGACAATTGACAACACGCTCCACGCTCCATGCGCCTCACGCTCCACTCAACACGCTGCTTGCCGCTTGCTGCCTGCAGGAGCGAGAACTTCTCCTTAGTCTATGCTAATTAAGTTTTGTTTGCTTGCAGCTGCTGCTGCCGCTGTCACAATCGCTGCTAAAGCGGAACCGTGTGTAGCACTCTGTTGCAACAGTTGCGGCAGTTGCCACACCCAGCAATTTACAGCTCGATTAACTGTCACAATTGATGCTGGCTCCGATAACCGAAATATTAATTAACGCCATGCGCTAATCGTCTTCTGAAGAGCCACAAGCGTCTGCGTCTGACAGAGATAGAGAGAGAGAGAGAGAGAGAGAGGAGAGAGAGAGAGAGAGGGGAGAGAGAGAGAGAGAGGGAGAGAGAGAATGTTGCACTTAAACCAAGTGCGAACAGAGTCCGCAGCCAACTTCATTTTCTATTTTTACTTGAACATATTTTGAAAACAAAAAAAAAATTGAATTTATCTTAAATTATCTACAATGAGATAATATAAGATAATCAATATATCTATATATATATATATATATATATATATATATATATTGCGGAACGAACTTGAACTCTGCTTGCACTTTAGAGAAGATAAAATGTTGGCGAATGCATAGTTGAACAGCGCTTTTCGCTGAGTGTATGCAGCGCAGCCAGAGTGGGCCACAAATTCATCCAATCTAAGCTGGGTGGCAGTCAATCTGGGCAAGCTTAAAGTGAATGGAGGCAAATGGGAAATGTAGTCAGCATTGCAAAAAACCGCTAATTGAGCAAAGCAATTTATTTTGCTGGCCTCTGCGCTGCTTTGGGCTTTTGGGCCAGCATTCCGCAACGGGTCAAGACTGCCAAGGAGTGTGTGTGGGTGTGTGTGTGTGTGTGTGTGTGTGTGTGAGCGGGACAGTGAGTAACAGCTTGTGGCTCTCTGAATTTGGTGCAAAAGAAATTATTTGAAGCAATATTGTTGAACCAGTCAGCAGCCACTTGAGCCACAAAAAGGCAGTTAGTCGACCAAGCGATGAGTGAATGTTGTAATCAGGCATAGATGCAGTGCCCCTCAAGCAGTTATTCAAATTTACCACACACACACACACACACACACACACTCACACACATAGAGTTCATCTTTGTTAGCTTGCAGCATTGCTCACCAAATCGATGGAGTGAAAGAATGCATGTGAAAAATCATTTGTTGCAAATATGTCGTGTGAGACGACAGACGGAATTGGCAATTAACCCAATTGCCCCAATCACCTCCCTTGCAAGTTTATTTGCCACCAGATGTGGCAGGCAGCAGCATTTGCAACTGCAGTCGAAATCAAAAATAGTTCAAATCGAAGAGAAACCCAAAAAGGGAATTGAAGCAAGGCAAGCCAAAGATTAGCCAATGCCTAAACAATAAATAAATGTGCCACAGAGAGGCAAGCATGAGCAAGAGAAAGACAGACAAGAGAGAGAGAGAGAGAGAGAGAGAACGGAGAATGATGTTGCTCATTATGGAATCGGCTAAAAATATATATTATTTGTTTATCTTGACGATGCTGCCAATGAAGTTTCCTTTTTATTTGTTCCTCTTTCGTTTTGCTGTAAGTCAATCGTAATGAACTGCTGCAAGCGCACTCGCACTCGCACACACACCCCCACGCACACACACACACACACCCGCACAACATAAGTGTGTTTGAGTGGGAGTGGTGGGAGCTGTACAGGTTGGCCAGTCAAGCTTAAATAAATGCTGCTCAAATTGATGTTGCAGATCAGCGCCAGTGTTGCAGTCAGTCAGCTTAACAACTTAAACAAGGGCAATCAGTGGCAGCAACAGTGGCAGCAACAGCAGCACCAGCAACAGTAACAGTAACAGCAAAAGGAGCCAAAGAAACAGAACAAGTAAATCAGGTTTTGGCCAACGTCAACGTTTTAAGCTTTGTGAGTTGGCTGCGTTGTTGCCAGCTTTTCCCTGCTGCTGCTGCTGCTGCTGCTGCTGCTGCTGCTGCTGCTACTGCTGCTGCTGCTGTATTATTTTAAACATTTCATTTCGTATATAATAAAAACGGAGGCAAGTTGAGAGTCAGAAGTTTTTCTACTGTTCTTGTTGTTGGCTGGTGTTCGTGTTGTTGTTGTTGTACCTGAACTGTGCCAGTCTACAGAGAGAGAGAGAGAGAGAGAGAGATAGAGTGGTTGCCTGGGCAGTTGCCTTGGGCGCTGCAAACATTCTCTACACACACACACACACACATGGAGCAGTTGGTGGCTGTGGCAAGCTTAGCGCAGGCTTTGGACTCTGGCTACGCTTCTGGTCGGGTCGCTTGTGGCAAGTGGCGCGCACGATTACTCACTCACATGCTACTGCTGCTGCTGCTGCTGCTGCTGCTGCTGCTGCTGCTGCTGCTGCTGCTGCTGCTGCTGCTGCTGCTGCTGCTGCGGCGGCAGGCTGCCCCTTTATTTTTATTTTTCTTCTTATTTATTTATTTCACTTTATTTTATTATTTTTTTTTTTTTTTGAGGTTGCCTCGAGTGGCTTATTTCCGCTTTTTGCAAGCTTGCCACAACGCACACACACACAGACACACAGACACACACACACACACAGGGTCAATTTCAACATATGAGGCACGGAAAATGCAACAAAGCCGCAAAGTGGCACAAAACCAAAGGCAAAGTGAACGATCGCTGGACGATGCAGCGCGCTGCTGCAACAAAGCCCCAAGTTTCGATAGCTGAACAAAACAACATGCAACGCGCAACGCGCAACAACAACGAGAAATGAGCAATGCTTGCAACGAAAAAAAACAACTGCATTTTGTACAATTTGCCCGTTTTATTGTTTTGTTTTTGGTTTTGGTTTTTGTTTTTGTTTTGCTCTTGTTCTTCCTTTGTTGTCCGCCTCTCTATTGGGCTTGCTTTTATGTTGCTGCTGCCACTGTTGCTTTGTGTGGCACAACCATTTTAACCCAAATTGTTATGTTGCATACACATTTGCTGTTCGCTTCTTGTTGCCACATGAAATATGTGTCGCTTGGCAGCTAGAGAATTGCACTGCAACAAAAAACAAGCACGAAGCGCAAGCGATAACAGAAAATGACATTTGCAACACGAAAATATCTGAAAACAGTTAAGCGATAGATAATATAAACCCATATATATATATATATACAGATATATACGTATCTCATCAAGTTTACAGCTAACTTCGCAGAAGTGTGGGCCTGTTGCAAGCCTGCTCTAAACGGAATCGATTGTCAAAAGTGAGGCATCCCGGTTGAACCGATCTGTTCAGATATATATACATAGATGTACTTACACAGATATTTCCTACTTAGCTGCTTAGTTTCCCATTTCCCATTTCCCAGTTGCGATAAACATTTCATGTGGCAACTGTTGACAATCGGGTAAAATGCGATGCTAAAACAACAAGTGAATGCGAGTCACACACAACTTTTGACGCCCCCTTGCCCCTTGCCCCATTTTGATCGAACTGCTATCAAAATTCAATACTTCAAAAACACACACACACATACATATACATATATATATATATATTTGTACGTTCAATATACATAAATCGTTGCGGCGCTATGAAAATGGAAATGCCTTGGCAGACATTTATTGTTCGCTGCGCTGCGCTGCGTTGAGCTGCGATAAGAGCACGCGGACTGTGGCAACTGTGGCAGCTGGGGCAACTTTGGCTACCCATACCCATACAAATAGTAATAATAATAATGAGCGTGTAATCATCAAGTGCTGCAAAGTGTTTCTCGGGGTTGCACCCATTGGGGCAACTTCATCAAGTGTTCTGCTCCATCACTAACCGTGAGCAGCTCGCTCCTGCCTCCTGCCTCTAAATGGTTTGTTGGATTGTTGTTATTAAGCACACGAGCAGAAATCAAGGGGCGACCAAGCTCAACTGCGAGATATCCTTGTGCCACATCCTTCAAGCCAGCATATTGAAAAGTGCGCATAAATTATGGGTAAATGCTGCCTGCCTCTTTCGGTGTCTCAACTTCATTTATGGTTTGTGCTTGGCTTTAGTTATATATCTTGCCTATCTTTCTGATTTGGTTTTATCTTCTTAATCTTATTATGATTATGTCAAGGAATATGCGAGAAATATTTATATCTATATATATCTACAGCGATATTCGCCAAACGGAGACAGTTATCGATTAAGTGCGATAAATGCCAAACTGGAAGATTACAGATCCTTCACACTGGCTGCTGATCATCTGCAGACAGAGAGACGGACAGACGGACACAGCTATCAGGAATATATATAACTTATCGAAGATGCTGCCCTCTGCCTGCCGCCTTTGCACTTTGCACAACTTCATTCAAAACAAATATTTAGACCGAACCCTTGCAACGATGTTTCGCTTCCGTTGCTCATTTTGACATTTCTGCATCTTAACTTGACATTTGATGCAACACATTGTGTCAAGTTCTTCGGACTGACTATGTCAGCTCTGCCTTCTGAGCACTTGTTTGACTGACTGAGCGACAGCCATGACGACAAGATGAACAATTCCAGTGTTATTTGAATTTATTTTCAGCGATAATTTTCATTTTTTAAAGCCAATGATGATGATGATGGTCAGACGAACGGACAGACAAACGGACATTGGATGTCTGGCGACGGCAATCAGGGCAGCAATCAGACAATTCAATCAGCCCCACGGCAGACAAGGGGACAAACACGGTGAAATGGCAACAGCAGCAGCAGCAGCAGCAGTAGCAGCAGCAGCAGCAGCTCGCCTTGCCACGCTTGCCCCAAAAGCATACTGCAGCCACCCGCTGACGTCGGGCAGTCGGCGCTGTCTGTGGCATCTGGATGCGAGCAGAGACACACACACACACACACATGCCTAGGTCTGTCTGCAAGTGCATATCTCGTTGTATTTCCGATTCGAGGGCTGCTCGAAAGCTTTGCCAAAGTTGCTGGAACAACTTGTTGACAATAACAAGAACAACAGCAGCAAAGTGTGCAAATACGTTGCACGTTGCACGTTGCATTGTTATCATTATTTCTCTTTTTCAATTTCGTCTTCTTTTTGTTGGCGTTGTAGAAAAGTTGCGCCTCGGCTCATAATTTGTAACCCTGCAGCCCTGCAACCCGTCTAGTCTAGCAAAGAGCCAGCATTTGTATACTTTGGTAAAAGTGTAAAAATTTGAGTGCTACGTCCACTAGGTGGCTAGGAAATCGATCAAATCGATCAAATCGATATTCGCAAATCGATAAAATTGATATTCGCATATCGATAAAGACACATATCTCCCACAATTTTACGGCTACAGTCGCCAAATGTGGTTGGTCGGTTGTTGGCGATGTCCTTTGAAGATCGGCATATGCCATGCCCACCCCGGCCCTACCGACTCTTCCGCAGTTTTTGAGTTAGAACCGTCCAATTTTGTGGGCATATTACTGATAGCCTTTACCTGCTAGTGTAAGTCGATATCTTTGATACAATTTGTGATATGAATTAAATATTTAATAATCAAATGCAATTCAGATAAGTCGCTTCCCGTTACTCAAATAAATTAATAAAATAAACTTATGTGGTTGAATCATATTATTGGCATGTTCAGGCAGCTTCCTCCTGAAAATATTCTGTGCAACAGCAGCAACAACAAGCTGAAGTCGGCAATCTGGCCGGGTCTGGGGGCGATAAGCAGCTGTGTTTTTATTTTAATTAAAGCATCCAAGTGCAGCATCCACACGCACACACACACACACACACACACACATAGAGCCCTTCAAGTATTGGGGTGAATGTGTATGGAGATAGGAGATAGGAGTTAGGGGAGTGGGCACATTTATGAGGCATGTTATCTAATTATAAAAACAATGCCAGACAAAGTCACTGGGAAACACATGCATCACGTGTGCGTTTGACTTGCCACAGACACCAAATATGCGGCTAGCTATTTCTTTTCCTTCTCTTTCTTCATCTTCTTTTCCCCACTTGAGTTCACAATTTTGTACTGGCAAAGAACGAGCGAGGCTACAGAGACTACACTAAAAGTTCGGCATAATCAAAACAAAACAAAACAAAACCAAAAAAACCAATAATAAGCAAATAAAAATAAGAATGAGACGGAAGAGTTCGACTAGTAGATACCCTGCTGTTATCGATATCAGTTATCGGTTTATATCAATTTTGGAGAAATGAGCACCAGTCATCAATAATAAAAACAAACAAACATAAGTGAAATGCAGACAAACAGACGAACGAACATCGATGTTGATCAAGAATATATATATATATATATACATATATACTGCCTGCTATATACTCCCTTTATGCATTTTGTATTGGTTGAGGGTATGCCGCAATAAAATGCTGCTGACTAATTGCACCAATAACAAGTTCAACAAGCAGGCAAGCCACAAAAGCCAAGAGATGAAAGCCAACAGACCAAAGTTTAGGCCAACAACAGCAACAGCAACGAAAGCTGGCTAAAAAAAAAACAGGCAATAAACGTTTTCATTCATGAATGAATCATTATGCAAAATAGTTGTTGTTGTTGTTGTTATTATTAAAAAGATAAAAGCAGCGAAACTTGAGCGGAATTCGCAAAGCCAATTGTTCAAACATTTGCCGCTCCGCTCCGCTCCGCTCCTCAGCCAGCTAAACGCTAAACACAAAAAACAATTTATTTTGCATAAACAAAAAAAAAAGAAGAAGAAGAGGAGAAATGCGCAAGTGTGTGCTGTGGCACATTGCTGCAATTGCAAGTGAATTGATTTGAATACAAGTGAATTGATTTGAATGCACTTCAGATGCCCAAATCAAACTTGCGGTACTCACTATACACTCAATATACCCCTTAAAGCCAACTTCTTACACATTTTCTCAGTTGCAATACAAAATTGGT